>JAOBYH010163314.1:0-10605 GCA_025403525.1 Umimayanthus kanabou
TCTAAAAATAAAGCTACTCGGGAAAGGGTTGACTCAAGAAATTAGTGGAGATAGAGGCTCCTATTGATGGGCTCCTGCTATGCAACAGTGACTGTCATCCGAGCTCGCGCATGTGCAAAGCCGTGAAAGTGCCTTTTAAATAACAAGGTAGCGCATTACAAACCAACAGACTTAATTACAGGATACAATGACTTCACGTGGTAATGTAACCAACTGGCCACATATTCTAAAGAACGTACGCGTGAGCAACAAAGTATGAATCATTTCAACTGATCTTCGTGTAGTTTCCCGTTTTTCTTGTTCACACGTTTTCGCGCAAAACCAAAAAATATGTTACAAACAAGAAAGGGAAAACAGGAAGTTAAAGTTTGAATCGTCGTCTTTGTTCGCGTCCTAGTTGATTAAGATCCCTATTACCATGGCCGACTGTCCCCGTTTAAATATTTCTTTTAATTTAATGTTATATCCACTGCTATTTCTCAGTTGCACCCATCGTTCTACGCAACCCATCATGGCTCCATTGTCCGTGATTTTGGTCATTATGTTGGAGTTCCTAATATGGTCACTAATTATGGCAGCCCATTGTTCCACACGCCGCCCGCATTTGGCAAGCGGTCGGGCATCCCACATAAAGGAAAGAAAGGTGATGGCGAATCGAAAGCAGGTAAATTTATCGCCTAAGTTAGGAATCGTTCATAGTTTTCACGGTAGTAAAGAAATTAACAGTTTTCAGGTGGTTAGGGCCAGGGCTAATGAACACTGATCATGAATTTAAAACTGTGTTAATGTAACTGAGTCAAACAATTAAAAAAACACAAACAAATTCACTCATTGAACCAAGGTAAGCAAGCGTCGCGAGAACAATGCTCATGTGCGTACCGTTATGTGAGCGGAACTGGTTCAGTCTTTGAAGTCCCCAGACTTTCCTTAGTTTGAACTACATTGGGAACTGTGAAACCAGCAGTAAGGACGTAGCTCTATTGTCTCTTATTGTGATCGCTCTACAAAGTAGCTCTTTTGTATTTGCTTGGTTGTGTATTGTTTTAAGGTGTTGGTTATTATTGTCGTTATTGTTCGATTAACCAATCAGAGAGCCGCTTCTAGCAGCTACTGGTCGACCCGAAACCAGAAATTATAATTTGCTAACAAATATTCCACCTTCTGCAGGCTCAAAGGAATCTTCCACAAAGAAACATGTAAAGAAAGACTCCGCTGAAAAAGCGGGGAAGAAAAACGCCGTCATCATCCGCAGGCCGCCCATTATCTACCATCCTCCACCAGAGATCTACCACCGACCCAACATTGTAGTCCACAGGCCTCCCATAATGATCCATCGAGCTAATTTGGTCTATCACCAGCCTCCCGTGGTTGTCCACAGGCCGGCCATAGTCTATCATCAGCCATCGATTGTCTTCCATCAGCCACCCCCCATGGTTCACCAGCCGATCGTAAAGTCACATGACACTTGGGTCTCGAGACCCGTGCTACGACTGCAGGGGTCACAAATGTTCCATCACGCAACATACGTGGGGGTACCCCCCTCCTATGGGTGGGTTCACGGATGGGGCCATCACGCTACTGGAAGTCACGCGTGGGGTAAATCTAAGGTAAGAAAACTTTAAAGTAATTATCGTGGTAGTATTAAATAGAAAAACGTATGTCATGTTTGCTTTTATTTTTGTTCTTCATCTGAAAATAGAGAAGGTTATCCATTGTAATTAATTTTTGGCAATTTTTGTTAAAACTTCGCTGTGGCCTTTTAGAGGGGGGAAGGGAAATCTAGCAAGATACAAATCAACACGAGCTCTGGGCAATTAACCGTAAATTCGATGTTAATGTTATCGCTTGTGTAAAAAGACGGCATTTTGAAACTAAAGACCCTGTTACTCTGCGCAATTCTCTCAGCAACTTGTCTCGCAATGCCGTTGCGAGACAAGTTGTCGGATAATTGCACAGTGTAACATGGGTTGTCTCGCAATTTGTTTTGTTGCGCAAAGCGTTGCACGAAGTAGGACTCAGCTCTACTTTTCGCAACGGATTGCAACAACTGGCAACAGCATTGCACAGTGTAGCACCCCTCCAGCAATTTTTGTCGCAATTTTACGGCAGTTTTAACAAGGGCCACAGGGAACCCACACGCTATTTGTGAAGTTTCTGAATAAAATACATTTGTATATCAACTAGCTTCAACTTGCCTGTCGAGTGGTGATTGTGTTGTGTCTCACTGTACATCGTACTGCCTCGTCATTCCGACGTGCCAATGAATTGACGTTCCAAAATGCGAAATAATCGCTGAGAGCAGCTCTGGCCAACTCCTGGCATAATCCATCGCTAAATTTTGGGTGAGTTCTGCCCTTTGTTAGCCTTCGATCGTACGTTCGACCGTTGACTTTTCACTGTGCCAGGCACTGAGCGCTATGCCAGAGAAACTGGAAACGAGTCATCTCGCGACGAGCGGCTCATGTTTCAATTAATTTATGCGAAAAGAAGTTTAAATTCAAACGTAATTCAGTACACCATTTTGCTAATGCATTTTTTTGCTAGATCCATTCCCTCGTGGGGGCTAAATGCAATGTTTATGTTGAATTAATGAGCCAAAAATTGACCGAGTAATGATTTTTAGCCCCCACAAGGGAATGGATCTTGCAAAAATTTGCATTAGCAAAATGGTGTATTATGTAACACCAATCACAGAGGCGCGGTTGAAACACGAGCCGCTCGTCGCGAGATGACTCGTTTCCAGTTTTCAGTGCCTGGCTCAGTGAAATGTCAACGGTTGAACGTACGACCGAAGGCTAATAAAGGTCAGAACTCACCCAAAATTTAGCGACTTTACAGCAATGGATCATGCCAGGAGTTGGTCAGTGCTGCTCTCAGCGATTATTTCGCATTTTGGAACGTCAATTCATTGGCATATCGGCATGACGAGGCAGTACAATGTACAGTGAGACACAACTTGCCACAATCAACACTCGACAGGCAAGTTGATATACAAATATATTTTATTCAGAAACTTCACAAATAGCGTGTGGGCTCCCTGTGCAAGGGCGCCTGCGCACACTTCTCGTTTTTCGTTCCGAGGAGCTAACAAGTTTATCCATGATGACGGCTCTGATGAAGTAAAGAAAACGGTAGAGGAAGAGAAAGAAGTTATTGGTGATGGAAAATTAGTCGATTTCGGTTTCTGCTTGGTTCTTCTTCAGATAACAACATCATTGCCAATATTGCTCCAACTTTGCGTTTATTTATATCGGACGCCATCTTGAATCTCTCTCGCCAAATTAAGTTTAACCCGGCCAAAAATATTGCAAGTTGCCGAGATCGCGTTGTAGTGTAACACCCAACCTAGACAACCGAGACAAGTTGCTGAGAAAATTGCGCAATGTAACATGGCCTTAAGAGAACAAACTATCTCTATGGAACTTCTAAAAATCTAGTGTTAGTGAAAATATATTGACCAAGAAACAATTTGTAGAAAAGGCATCCCCATCAAAGCCCCTTTAACTCATCTGGTGGTTTTCAACCAAAATGGAAACACTCGTTTCTCACGAAACATACTAATAATAATGATTTATAATAAGAAGAAGAAGAATGGATTATTAGCGGCAAATCCAAAATCAGGTATTGGGTCTTCTATGCTTTTCTATTTACTTCTGACTACAACAATGAAGAACATTAACAACATCTAGGTAACTAATGAAACACTATATGAACTGTATTTATATTTAAACAAAAAGTCCTTTCAACATATGAATCATATTATTTCGTACATCCGGTAAGAGAACAAAAGAAAACATTGAACTGATCGAAGTAAAACTTAGAGAAGCTTCGTGTGGAGAATGAAATTTTTTTTGCCGCTAAAATCATCCGACTTGCTATAAGCAATACGACCGTCTAACTTGGCGTTCTTGTGTCACTAAAAATATACTCCATATTGCACTCCATTAGAGCCTGAAGCTTCAGCTATAAGTACAGCTAAGACACATTCATCCAAAACCTTTTTAACTAAAGTTACTTTGTGCTCGAGGCAGTCAGCAGCTAACAAATGGAGAGTCTTTGAAAGCGGCCTTATGCAGGAAAACTAATAAGCAACAAACTCGTCATTATGTTTTTCAAAACAGGTAATTCGTTCTCAAAGTTTCACAGATGTGGAACTTGGGAATATTATCTTAATTTAATCCCTTCCACCAAACAAGTCTGTTCTTTATTATTTTAATTCTGGGTTTTGAATCTACAGGTAATCTGTCTCTGAAAATTAGGCCAAGGGCTTGAAATTGCCTATTTGTCATAAGCTTATTTTATGCGGCTATGACTCAGTGCTGTTTAAAGGGTTAACAAAGAAGAAGCCTTGGTTAGCGTTCTTTTATTTTCTAACGTCCACAAATCCATTCTTCCACCCAATATCCACTCACCCCACACACACACACATACACACACACACAAATGATATTCGCGTTTTCAACAAATGCTAAAATTGTGCATTTCTTGACGTACTTCTGAAAGACGACAATAGACCGGCGATGCATGCTCGCGTGTTGTCGATTGTTTTCTCCGTTGTTTTGCGGCTTTATTGTCGGTGATCGCATCTTGACTTGACCTAATTATTCCTATCGAATCCAAGAGCTCGTCTTGACTGAAAATCATTTAGCAACAGGGATGAACCAGTAACAGTCTTTGCACATCCTTATTATCAAATACATTTTGTAGGATGAAGTATTGCATGTAGACTTGTAGTTCTTTTAAACCTCTTCACTAAGTCGTTTCTTTATTTCGTGCCTGTGAACTCCGCTCTTGATTCCAGTATTGTGTGCAACCGGTGATCGTCCAAGTTGAAAGATTCGTCTGTAAAAAGCACGCGGGATTGAAGCCGTGAAATAGACCAAAACGATCAGAAACACAAGAGGTCCAAGTATCGTCAACAGGAACAGCGAACGAGTCTCAGCGGCTTTTTGCGATTCGTTTCCTCGGCTTGAGTTTGAAAACGCCATTACACCGACAATAGCACCTGAGTTCACCATGATGTGGCAAAGATCAAGTCTGGTGTATGCCCAGTATATACCTCTTTGCCTTGAAAGAATTTATATGAGACAATACTCGGCAAAACACTTGCTTTGCGTTCAGTTGACACCACTTTTTACAGCAAATGAATTAGACGTTGTCCTGAGCCTAATTATGCCTTTCACTCCCTTAGTAACTATTTGAGGCAACTCAGGCATTTGTTGAAAAGCCAAAAGGGAGAATAAATTGACGAAGTAAGAGTGAAGTTGTTTTGCATATATCAGTTTAGCTGCGAAACACCATCAGTATATCCCTGTATGTTGGGAATGTGTGCTCAGGAGGCTGGCTGAAACTGAAACATGATAAAAAGCTTGGGGTGAAACTACAATATTTGCATACCATTCTTCACGATAAAATGTGCTGATATAATGATATACTGTTGCTGTAAGGCAAATTGTTTAAAATTTTCGCTTCCATTTGCATCATTTCAGAGTGACAAATAATTGGTTTTGTTCGGCTTCATACCGAGTAAGTTTGTTCCTTTAGGGAGTGCAAATATAAGATGAAAAGAACATACATGCATTTGTTTGTTTTTTGCCGGCTGGAATTTGGCAATAAATAATATTTCTAAACCACGAATTGGAAGAAGTCAAAACCCATTTAAATAAACGATTCGACTAAAATATCAGTATATATTTCAGTTTAATTTGAATTTTAAATTTCATTTAATCAGTCTTCAGTCGCAATTCTCACCAATTTACTGGTGCAGGAATGACAGGGCAACAAAAAAATTTTAACTGTCCAATATATGAACTGCTCTCTATTAGAGTTTCAAATCACTAAAATATAATACTATTTAAAAGGACAACAATTTTGTTGCTTCAGATGTTTAAGGAGTTGTCTTTTGAAATTTTTTTCAGCGGACATTACTAGACATCACGGGATATTGTATCCCAGTCCCGAATATACATGTATCTATTAGAATTAAAGTCACTTGAGTTGTTTGTTTGAAAATAACACAGATAAAAGGTGGGAACATGGCTGATTTTTCGAGGTTGCCTGTCAAAAATGCGCTAATCTGGCTCGTTTTAAGGATCTCTTTAAAACCAATTGAATATTATGGAAGGAGAAGGGTTGTTTTATAATGATTTTGCTCTGGATTGAACAAGAAAACATGAGAAAAAGGATTTCGGAGAGCTCGTTTGTCACGTAAAATTCGTGTCCTTGCATGTGCTGTTTTTCAATGAAATGGAAGATTATAGGAAAGTTTTGCTTTGTTGTTTTCGTGTAACTGGCCATTTCTGGTTATTTTGTGGTTTTTTGCATTGTTTGGTATGTCACAGCTGCTAGCAGCTGGATATTTACCCCAAATGTGAAAAAATGTGACTTCAAATAATTATTTTGAGACCCATGTGGTTTTAAAGGATCCATTTTACCTGAAGTGATTTACTGCCAAACCTTGTACAGCTCTCAAGGCTATTGATGACAAACTAAAATCTGCTTGAGAAACAAGCTAGAAGCTTTAGCTATGAAATGAACTAGAATGAACAGGATAGCTTGCACTGTTCTTTCTTACCGAGAAGATTTATGAGCAATTTCACCTCAGAAAAGGCCTGATTTGGGGAAATTTAATTTTCAAAAAAAATTTCTCAGACAAATAACTGAAAGAAACCCCAAATCCTAGTTCATTGCACACAACAAGTTTATTGAAGTATTTTTGCTTAGTTTATTTTCATCTTCCCTCAGTCACATGTGAGTTATTATTGCTGGCAGCAATGCACTAAAAATTCAACAAAAGTATACACCAGTATGTTGCCATGGCAACGTATGACGTCACAAAAGTGTTGCATACATTTCTTTTGGGATACTTGTTAACCATTCACAGCATGAATGTTTAACAACAGTTGTTTTAAAAGAAATGACCTTCAGTCGCCCATAGCACCTTAAGTACAGTTTTATAAAAACGGACTCTGAGTTGCACAAGCAAGTCGTCTTCATTCAAACCGTTTTCTGACACATATTTCGTATAGAAATTTTAGGAAGACACACGATACTCGTGACGCAATATACATTGTCGTAAAAACAAGGAATCAGCTAATGCAGTTTATCAACAACAAAAGAGACTACAAAGCAACTATTTTTCTATTGTTCTAACAACTAAAACATAAAAAACGCAATGTAAACTATTAATTCGATAAATACAAGGCAAAACACTCTTTATGTAGATTTGAAAAACAAATGTTTTGGATCATTTTTGATCATCTTGAGGTCTTAGGACTATAAATTGGAACAACGGTGTATTTGCTGCTTGTAGTCTTAAAAGCCTCGGTAGACGGCGAGCATACTTTGGCGAGTTCTCCACACGAGCACATTTCAACTGTGCCAAGTTCTCTTTACCACAAAAAGCCTAAGGAGTCGCATGAATGTGTCACAAAAAATCTGCTCGTGTGGACGAGGCTTTTAAAACAATAAGTAAACAATTACAAAACGCTTCCAGGCATCTGCATTTCGGGTGTTTTAGGTGTTTGATGTTAGGTTATTTTAGGTGTTAGGTTATTTTGTTTGTACAGTACATGTAAAGGCTTTTAGCAGAAGTATCTCACCTTGCTGGGATGACGTTTGACAGATCAAATTACACCGAAGATTTTTCTCTTTCCTGCCTGCCGGTTTTTACTGAAATGTTTCTTCTCTCAGGTTCCTAAAGCCAGAAAGTTAGCCGAGGAAAATGCAGCGCCCAGAAACCAAATCAACAAATCTAATAAACAGAACACAAAACACCACAATAACGCTTCTAGGAAATCAAAGTTGAAGAAGGAGAAAAGTAGAACTGAGAAGGGGGGAAAGAAACACGCAGTGATTGTGAAACGACCGCCGGTTATCTATCATCCTCCACCCGAGATTTTTCATCGCCCGGATATAATCGTTCACAGACCGGCGATTATGGTTCATCGCGCCCCGATAGTTTATCACCAGGCACCTGTTATCGTGCACCGCCCGGTTGTTGTATACCACCAACCGGCCCTGATATTTCATCAGCCCAACCCCATTATTCACCAGCCTATCTACAAGTCGCACGACACATGGATGCCCCGCCCGGTCTTCGGACTGCACAGTTCCATGGTCCATCCCTGGGGGACTATCGCTCATATACCGCACGCCTACTACCACGGGCATGGTGGGCTCCACTTTCTTGCTTACGGGAAATCAGGAGTCCCAAAATCAAAAGGGAAAACCGAGTCAGGCAGAGCGAGAAATACTGTAGAGAAAGTGAAAGACGCTGCAGTTGAAACAGTAAACTCACACCAAGATTCACGTGACTTCTCAGGCGACACTTCAGGGGACTTTTCTGGGGACTCCTCTGGGGACAATTTTGATAACATTTCCGGTGATGGATTAGAAATGACCAAATCTGAAAACAAAAAGGATGAAAATCAATCTGAAACAGGTTCGAAGAAAGATAAAATTGTTTACCATAAGCAAACCGAAAAGACGCAGAAATCGAGTAAAAAGAATTCTGTTGTGATTCACAGGCCGCCTATTATCTATCATCCGCCTCCTGAGGTTTATCACCGGCCGGATATTGTAGTACACAGGCCTCCCATTGTTTTGTACAGGGCGCCTATAGTGTACCACCAGCCTCCTGTGGTCGTCCACAGGCCGGCCATTGTTTATCACCAACCATCGATCGTGTTCCATCAGCCCCCACCTGTAGTCCATCAACCAGTGCTGCAGTCACATGACACCTGGGTCACAAAGGCGGTAGCCGTGCCATATACCTCCCATATCGACCACGTGGCCACATACCACGGCGTACCGCAGGAGTCCATGTTTATGCACGGCTTTGGGATGGGAGCCTTCGCTAAGTCCAGTGTACCAAGCGACAAACGCAACAAAATAAAGCAAAAAAATGACAACGAAACTGCTAACCACGCCGCGGACCAAGCAAAACATTCTGTAGGAGCAAAATCCCGCATACAACGTGCTATCGAAGATCCATGGAGTGAGTTTCTTCACGAAAACCCAGAGGTGAAGATTCCAATGGGAGCGGGACACAGAATCGCGAGGGAGGTAGCCGACCCGTGGTCATCATTTCAAGGTAATAACCCTGAATACCGCGTGGGAGGGTCTGTAGGAGCAGCACAGAGGATTACCAGAGAAGTATCTGATCCATGGCGTTCGTTTAAAGAGAAGAACCCAGATATCAGAATAAAACAACCAATCGGTGCCAAGGAACGAATCCAGAGAGCAGCCAGTGATCAGGTGTCCCCCTATGTGGGGTTAAACTACCAAAGCGAGATGCTGCCGTATACGCATGCTTTGTTGCAGGGAGACACTATGCCACATTCGGCGGAGATAGAAGACAGAATCCAGTCTACCATTGACTCACACAGCTCAATAGGCGCGGGAGCTCGAATCCAGCGTGCTGTACACGACCCCTGGGCTGCATATGCTTCTGAATTTTCACATCACACCGATGCCGACAACTCTCCTGTTGGAGCGGGCACGAGAATTCAGAGGGCCATTCAAGACTCTTTGCTGAACTATCATCACGACACCGAACAAGGGAGGCCTGTGGGAGCAGGTTATCGAATTCAAAGAGCAACTGCAGATCCTTGGGCCGCTTACCATGCTGATGAGTCTCAAAAGAGCGCTACTGATAGCTCTAAGAAAAAGCAAAAAAGCAAAACTGAACATCCGGCCAAAAAGACCTTCACCGTTGTGCACAGGCCGCCAATTATCTGGCATCCCCCAAGTCACGTGATACATCCTGCCTCTATCATGGTCCACAGGCCACCTTTAATTATGCACAGACATCCTTTGATTTTTCACCGTCCACCAATACTAGTACATCGACCGCCAATTATAATCCACAGGCACCCTGTGTTGATCCACCGCCCGCCCATCATTATGCACAGACCGCCACTCATAATCCACAGGCATCCCTATGTTATTCATCGCATGCCTTACGTGGTTCATCCGCATCCGTTCATAATTCACAGGCCGCCCATAATGTTCCACCACGGACCACAGTTCCTGGTTCATCACTCCCACTACATCCATCACTACCCCATGTACATGATGCATCAGCATATGATGCACATGCATCCCTACGGCAAGTCTGAGGTTTCCCGCGTGGAGAACAGTACTACAGACGCCAACACTGGCACCTCGGGCCCAGATCCCGCTCACGGGACGGAACACCCCAAGCAGCGCCACAGCGTACATCATAATAATAAAACAGGTGAGTTGTTTAGCTCACATATCAGAATTATATTTCCATCACAAGGTTCACTTGATCACTAATGACATCTCTGGTAATCCTTTTCTATGTGTTTGAATTCACTTCGTTTCTGTGTAAACCAAAAGTTCCAAAGGTTCATCTCTACGTTTTTTAAGTTGAAAAGTGTTTTTAACACAAATCTGCGACGAAAGAACACAGTTATACCGTTGGTATCGTGTAGGTACAACACCTGGGTCGACCAGTAGCTGCTAGAAGTGGCTCTCTGTTTTGCTACAATAATAACCAACAACTTAAAACAATACACAACCAAACAAATACAAAAGAGCTGCTTTGTAGAACGATCACAATAAGAGACAATAGAGCTA
>JAOBYH010163425.1:0-10605 GCA_025403525.1 Umimayanthus kanabou
ATTCTCACGGGCAACTAGAAAGTCAAACCCACTTGCCCTTTGGGCAACCTCCTGAAAATCATTAAATTCGGACACTGTAGAGTATACCAGTCAGTGGCAGGTTAGATCAGATAACAAGTAGGTTGATGACAATAATAATAATAATAGTATAGACCCTTTTCACGGTTCTTGAGGCAATTGAATACCAGACATTAGCACTCTGTAAGCGTCAGAAATGGAAATAGCAGGTGAAAGTAATAGTAAGTGTCGAAAATTTGAGGATTTAGTATTGAAAACTGTGGCACTGGTAAAGTGTTTGAAAATTTAACAGAGAATGTATTGGAATTTTGCATTGGACGGGCATGCGATGCCCTCCCAGCCTCGATCCCATGCAAACTCCCATACATTCTCTTAATTAGAATTTCAGGGTATTTTTTGTTTTTAAAAACCTCACTAATGTCACAGTTTTCAATACTAAATTCCCAAATTTTCAGCACTTACTAACTTTCACCTGCTCTTTCCATTTCTGATGCTTACAGATTGCTAACATCAGGTTTTCAATTGCCTCATGAACCGTGAAAAGGGTCTATTAATAATAATAATAATAATAATAGCAGCTCAAAGATTTGATGAGGAATGCCCAGTCACCATGGGTGATGTTCAGGGCGGTCCTATGCTAATATACTGCCAAAATGGTCATCCAAGATAGCTTGTGGTGTTTGGTGAATATCTATTCTTACCCTTGGCTGTGCTTTTGTGCCTTTTTGAAGACATCACATGCTAATTTATACAGCACATCATATTATAATTTTAAAATGTATCAAAGTTCATTTTCAAATCTTAGTTTTACTTAGTTAGTTCTCTCAGCTCCCAAAATGATATCTGATGTGCTGCTAATTCATTATAATTATGTATCCATACTTGTTAATGGCGCAGTGGTCAAGTGCTTAGTGTGTCTGACTCGTAACTGAAAGGTCATGTGTTGAAACCCCAGCCTGACCACTGTGTTGCAACTTGCTCCAGGGTGATTCAGCTCTTAAGTAAAGTGAACTTACCAGCTTCAGCTGGGGGCTGTAAACCTGTGATGGGTTAGTGTCTTGCCCAGGGAAAGTCACAGATTCTCATCTGCTTACTGTAACACTATGAGAACTGGAGATAAGTACTGGCTTTATGAGCCATTTGACTTGAGAAAGGATTTAGCTTGTTTAGCTTTAAATAGTATCCATACTTTCTTTTTAACAGTTTAGGGGAATGTCACTTTTCATACATGAAGCTTGCTGTATGTGATCAAACAACTTGATTTGTACTGAAACTGTAAGGAAAATATGGATATTGGTAAACTGGCTGGGGCTGCAAGGGTTAAACTTCCAAGGTTGTGCTCTCCTGTATTTTTACCTAAACTAAAAACAATGCCACACACAAAAAATGAAAAAAAAAATAAAGTTTTCAGCTTATTGTTGTTGTTCATATTTTTCATCTACTATATGTACAAAGTAGAACAGGATGTTAACTGGAGTCATTGAATATCTATCATTAGGCATGTGGTAATAAACTAAATGTTGATAACCCATCACCTCACAAGAAAACATGTTATCATGTTTGTTTACTCAACCCAAGAAAAAGTGTTTAAACAAATACATAAAGTGGGATAGGTGTTCTTAAAAATCCAAAGTGCAACCACAGCCTTGGTTGGCACAGTGGTATATTCCTTTCATCTTTTCATCAAATTTAGGGGGGGGGGGGGTTGAAGCAACTGCTCAACCCCGACCTTCACTAACTACATGTATGGCCATGAAAAATAATATTTATAGTGTTTTTCTTTAGCATTGAACATTTTCTATGATGACATCAGTCATAGAAAACAGTCTGTAACAAGTTTACAATGTATCACGGTATACAGTGTATTCACAAAGAAAATGAATACACATGTAGCTCTTATTTCATATAATTTACATCAAATTCTAAGGGTATAACAAATTTCAAATTGTTACTAACCACACATGCAGTAATGCATGCATTGATTCTTATGATATTGCTGTGTATTTAGACAATGATGAGAGAATCAGTAAGATTAATTTTATGGATTTGCAATAGACCATGATAATTTTATATTAAACATAAAAAATTAAAGAGAGAGACAGAAGTAGGTTAACTATTTTTAAACTTGTGCATGCAGACTTCAGTTCTATACTTTTAAAAGCTTGTTTTATTAATGCTTTACATGTAACTTGATACAGACCTGTCTCAGTCCAGAGCGCAAAGAAATGGAACAAGTTACAAGTCCTGCAGACATACAGTTCCTCCGTCAGTCAAATAACTTTAAAATCCATGAGACTCCAACAAGAGAGAATGGCACGGCAGCTGACGAGTCTTCATCAACACAGTTCAACGAATCTTGGCCCAGTACAGAGAGGACAACGATGGCTTCCACTCCAGAGACAGTCACAGACTCGACAAGTGAGACATTGAGGCTCTCGGAGATGCATGGGTGGCCAGAATCTTCCCATGCTCCCTTACCAAACTCTACTCTTGCTAGGTGAGTAGTGTAGAGCACTGTTAAACAACCAGGTTAAAGTAGTCTTGGTGTAGCCAATTTGATTGAAGATATTTTATTTGTTTTACTCATTTTTATGTGTGCTCTCACTCGAGCAGATTATTTGTGTAAGAACACTTTGTCTCAAATAGACAGCTTTAAGGAAATGACACAGCTCAAGAATTTTAAGTGACTGCAACACTCAGTGGAGCAACTATAGCTAGAGTTGGAACTCGATGTGAACATTGCTGAGTTTGTGTAAATTGCTGTTGTTCCATGTTTAGTATATTTGATTTGTATTCGAGTTTTACTTTTTTGTTTTATCTTCAAGACCATGTGGTCAGGGTCCAATTGGTTTGGGATATATGAAGTGTATACTGAGTATGAACCACTGGCCAATAGAAATGAAGAACGTAACCAGTCAAACTAGTTTACCCAGTTTAAAAACTTTGAAACATGTGACTATGAAAAAATACATTCAGTTCTTCTCCAAACTTGCAGTGTTTAGTTTTGAGTTCTGTTTGTTTTTTATTTCGTTATTCATTCCTTTTTTGGTTGTTTCACCATGCCCCATTAGCCTGGCCACATTGGTAACTTCACCTAGTATTTTCCCTTTTTTTGCAATTAATTTACACCAAATTAATGCTTCCAGTAAGAGGGTGGGCTTTACAATCATAGCCTTGGTTTTTGCCTATTCTCCTCAAAAGTTGCCCTGTCTACAGGACTCAAAGTGCAGCTTTTTTCCAGGCACACTTATGCAACCAGTTTTAATTGTTTTAGGTGCGCCACCCTTACAAAGCTGTAAAGTCTTTAAGGTTATGCATGTCCAATTGACAAGCAATAATTAGTATTCACAAACTTGTTTCAAAATGTCTTAGTTTTAAATCTAAATAAATGTATGTGTGCATTATTTTACTAGTTAACGTACATGTATTGTGGCAAACCAGGTCTAAATATTTTTTTTCCAACATTGGCCAAGTTTCTAAGCCAGGTTGTGTTATGATTATTTTGTTATCACTACATGTACAATCTTAAAACAGAGAAGGAGTTTTAAAATGTCTCAAAACCAAAACTAAAATTGTTTGTTTGTGTTAAAGAAGTGTTTCCACCTCACAGTCCCGGGGGGGGGAGGGTACTCCCATACATAAGCTATACGGGGACGTGCCGCCCTTCAGGGTATGGTTTTTCAACCGTCCGCTCATAAACAGGGTCTCAAATTCAAAGATTTTCTAAGGTTTTTTATAAACAGGGTCTAAAAATCACGCATTTTGACGAAAAAATGAGTAGAATTTGACCTGAAAACCATAAACAGGGTATCAATTTTCCATGATTTTCACGAACTTTTTTATCATAAACAGGGTCAGGGTTTCAAGGTCCAGGCGGCACCTCCCTACCCAAACTTAAGTCGAGTACCCCCCCCCGGCTCACAGTAGAGGCCTGGTAACCAGTTCAAATCCACCATTTTAGGGGGTCACTAATAAAGCACAGGTCACCCAAGCTCTGAGTTACAGTGTAGTCTATAATAGATGCAGATAGTGTCTAGATCAAATTTAAGAAACTTTATATGGGAAATTGCTCTTTTCACAAATACTGTACAAAATAAATAAAATTAATAAACATGTCAAAGGCATTAGTTGGCAGCCTCTGCACATTTTCCATCTCAATGCTTTGCTGTCCGCCATTCTTGCATTGCAGTTGCTTTGTGCCAAAAGAGCAGTTTGCACCACACTTTCGGCCCATGTTCTTGCAGGGACATCCAGGAGTCGTTCTGTTTTGTTTTCAGCTACAGGTATTCTTGCACTTGCATGACTACAATTCGCAAAAATTCAATTAGAACAACGTAATAAATACTAATGAGTAATGTGAAGCACGAAACAAACAAATTTCACTTACCACCGGTTCCAGCGATCACACAGAATTTGACTCTTCATCGCCTTCGACTTCGTGATCTTCGATATTTACTTCTGTTTCACTTTCTTCACAAACTATCGATCCATATCTATTCCGTCTTTGATTTTGCTTGACAGGTACCAGATGTTCTATGGGAATTGCAGAGTCTTCAACACTTTCGCGTTCTTCGATGAGTAAATCAGAATCCATCTTCTTCACAGCACTGCAAATAATTGATTGAGCGTGCACTTCCAGCTCGCACACCAAGCTTTGCATGTGAACTTTTGCATTAAATTGTTTGGAGTTTGCAACAACTTTTACAACTTTAGTTGTTTTACATTTCACTTTTTACATATTTTTGTTTAAACTATGTTTGACATGTGTCCTGCCTCATGTCAAATTAGCCGTTCTGCTCTCTGATGACAGTTGACAACATAAACAATGTCATTACCAGGCCTCTACTGTGAGGTGGAAATGGTTCTTTAAATCAACACATCAAGGTCATTTTTCTATTTGTTTCAGACCTCAGTTTTGGAACAGCATTTGTATTGATGTTCAAGTTTGCATTGTAGGTATATTCACAGGTTCCGGCATTCTGCACCTTCAAGCCGTCAGGCTCGTGACAGAGTATATTTGGACAAGGGCAAGGAAGGGGAATTCTGGTGGATGTCTTCACCTGATGATAGTTCAACACCAAGACAAAGCACTCCCTCAGAGAGACAGGTTCATTTACACTCCCCAACCATGCAGAAAAGATCAACAAGGGCCAGTAAGGGAATATCACCCTCCTTGACCCCCCTAACTGTAAGTACAATATTCTATGGTAAGATCCAGATCCAACAAAAACAATATTTTATTTACACTCATTTTGCAGTTATTGAATTACAAAGGTCAAAATAACAAATAGTATGAGTGCTGGAACTCCAGATGTAGTAAAAACTAATCGAGTCTGGAGTCCAGTTTACAATACTTTGGAAATGTTTTTGCGGTCAAAAGAAAGGTTGTTACAGATCTACACACACACACACACAAATTGTATATTATGGAATAAGCCAGTCTGATGCAAAGACAAGAGTTTGAAAATGTCTCTTGAAGTTTTGGGAAAGGTGAATTTCAAATGTACATGTAAGTTTTAAAAAGCTGCGCCTTGATCTTCTGTTTAAAAATTTTGTGTTGATTAGTTTCTTTAGTAATTGTTATCATAGATCCAGGTCTAATCCCTGGGCTTTTCAAGGGTTGAACTTTATACAACCTGCTTATCCCACACCTGACATTGTAGGGAAACATGGATTTATCTGGGAGTTTCTTCGCACTCCATTGCCCCCTCCCCCTCTTCACAGGTTAGCCCTGATGTTCTCCTGATGTGCAGTGTTAGGTACTTAGAAACCTAGGGACCAGTTGGCAAAGGTACATGTACTTTCACAGGGACACATTTTTGGGAAGGGGGGTGTCCCTCTTTCATCAGTGACTTTGAAAACTGTATTTTCTAAGCAGAACACTGAAAAAATCTTTTAGAGCACAGATCAATTTTTCTAACCCCTTTTGAACCGGAAGTTTTTATTCTGGCCCTCCTTTCTGAAATGTCTGGATCTGCAAAAATCATAATGAAAGGCAGGACTGGTCTATGTTACTTTGTGAATCAGTTTTAGATTCATTAAAATGATCAAAAGTCAAACATTTTATCTGTAACAAGCAAGGGAATCACTCTTAAGACTACAAACTGAAAATGTTAAATGTTCCATTCCATAGAGGAAGCCATCTCGTGGCCCGTCAACTGTGGCTTCATCTATTGAAGGAATGGACACTCCTACTAAACACCTGCAGGAGAAAGCTAAAGAACTTATTGATAAAAGGTACAGGCAACTAATCAATGACACTTTATTTCAGATATTTTTAGACTTAAATAGCAATGGACCTGTTTGCAATGAGGTTGTAAGAGTGACTTCTGATGTACACTATTAATTTATGGAACAATTAAATAACAGTGCAAATGACTTTTAATTGCAGTGAGAGCACTTTGGACCTCACCGCTTCATCAAACAGCTCCCAACCACTAGACAGAGGATCTACCAGAAAGACAGAAAAAGACCGTCTGGGCACCAAAGAAAAGGTTGCTGAGAGGCATACAAGACATCACCACATGAGACATCAAAGGTCCCCTCCCCCGCCCCCTGAGGAAGACATCCTGTACCAGTGGCGACTGGCAAGGAAGATGGAGAAAGCTCAAGGGCAAGCAGTGCCAGGTGTCAGTGCTTGGAATGCGGCTTCCCTCGGACCGATTTTATCGACAAGGTAATTCACAATGGGTCCTTTCTCAACTATTCTCCCAGTGCTCGTACGCCACCTTGAAAACCTGGGATTCTTTGAAAAATGGACGTTTTTCATATGAACCTGGCAAAATCCTTGAATTTTAAGTCTTCAACCCACCTAGTATAATTTTTACGGATTGGTTGGGTTTTTTTGACGTCATTTAATGATTTTAGTCTGTCAAGCAGCCACCTATAAGTATTCAAAGTTATTTTGTAAAGGTGACTGACGTTTGTTCCACGTTATTGCTGTGGATCGCTGACATTTTTATGCCTAATTTTTGTAAAATCATGTAAAAGTTTCTACATTTTTTCTATTGTCAAGGAACATCAGTGTGTCAAATGAAGGAACTGCTGGAGGGAAGTGGGTAATTTATGTGTCTGAGAAGGGAGATTTAACTGCAACGTTTCTCGTATTCCAAGACCTTGAAAAACTCCACAGACTTGCAAAATACCTAGAAAAGTCCTAAATTTGCCCTGACCAAAGAAGACGAACCCTGTTCTCCTGATGAAACCAAGTTTGTCTCTTCTAAAGCTTGGGCTTTTTTTTATCAAACATAAGATCAGTGCGACATCAATGTAAAATGTTTATGAATTGTAGTGATGAGAACATAATTTTGTTCCAACTGTCTTCTTGAAAATTTAAGATAAGCGTCTTTGACCAGGAAGGTTGCTTGACTCCTTTATATATAACACTGATCACATATTGGAATCATATAACTGAAAAGAAAACTCATGACTGGTAAGTCCCGTCAAAACAATAGTATTCATCACAATAAGCAAACCATTCTATTAACTGTTGTTGATAATAAATTCCCAATTTTACACACTGATACAGAATCATCCAGTAGTTTTAAAAACTGTTCTTCAAAAGTAAAATTAGTTTAATAGAGTTGCAGTACACCTTGCAGTGAAAAGTACCCATTTCCTCTTGTCAAATATAGAAATTATTAGTTTATAGTAGAGCGGTTTTCATTTGAACTTGAAACAAGAACAGGCGAACCAAAGGCAAACCGAACTCAGCACTGGAGTTTTAATTGGTTCTGCAAACATTCGACAAACACGCGTGCCATCTTATTGGATTTTGAAACATGTTCACTTGATTTTGTTTGATTTTAATTATTGGAATAACAAGATTCAACTAACTGTGAAAGAACAGCTACAGTTTGTACATTGTAGGTCCTTTGTAACTGGACAAACGAACAGTTTGACTAAAAACCACTAAAATGTTGCTGTTTTTACCTTTCCTGGTATTTGCAGATGAAACAAAAAGTAAACAGGTAGCGAACGGTTTTTCAAGGAAAATCGCTCTATTAGTAAGAATCGAAGTTCTGTAATGCTTTGCAGTAGTAAATAGTTTTATGGTTATTCTAAATTAATAACAGTTCAGTGGATTAACTTGGTGCTTCGACCTTACAACAGTCTCCAGCTTAGAAGACCATCGCCATCCAGCCAGATCGCTGCTGCAGTGACATCTGATCCCTCATCTCACCCAGCAATGACTACAGACCACGCCCCTCTGATGACATCTGCCGTGTCTGACGTCACCCACACCCCTCTAGAGGTGCCCACAACAGCTACTGCTGCCCCAGTGGGGGTACAGACAGTGGCTGATGTCACTCCTGTGGCAGTACCCTTATTGACCAGTGTCTCGGCTGCAGGACAGATGCCAACACAACATGTCACAACAACACTGTCTACTTCAACACCTGGAACCATTCCAAGACCTGACAGTACCCCTGGAGGGAACATGTGTACTGTGGCTGGAGGGGTAAGTCCAGGTAGTGCTAGAGCTGTACCCACACAACTCAGTACAGCAACGTCAGTGGCATCAATGACTTCTTCAACCCCTGCAACACATGTTTCGGCCACACCCCTTGATGGATCAGTTGGATTGCATGGCACTGAACAGCGATCACATCGCTCATGTTCTCATGCTTTGCCAAAAGCACCTGACATTCCTTCACACATGCATCTGTCATGTGACATCATTCCCTGTCCTCATGACACCTGTGTATCGCAGCAAGCACAAAATGGTCACCCTGTGACCTGCACTTGTCCTGTTGAACTTCCACTTGTTCGCCCAGTCTTAACTCATGAGCATAGAAAAAGCCCATCTGCAAGTCACAAACAAACTAGTAAATTTGTAAAATACATCAGAGCTAAAGGCAGGCAAATGAATCACGAACAAGGAAAGCAAGTTGCAAGTAGCAAGGCGACCAAAAACAAAACTAGATGTAAAACAAAGCGCAGGCACGACACACAAACAGATGGTTCTCGCATTGAGGATAGTCATACTGACCCACTGGAAGATTACAAGAGGAAAAGCAAGCACGTTACCGGAAGACACTCACCATTAGAAGAACGCAACGCAAGAGTGGTAGGCGACCGAGTTGGGAATGTCATAGGACAGGTACATTTATATGTGTGGATCTGAAAAGACAGTAAAGTAAGGAAAGGTGCAAAACCTGGCCGGGTGGGATCGACCGGAAGGTAGAGCTAGAATAGACATATAGGTTTAGGATTATGGTTTTGTGTTGGTGTTAGGGTCAGGATTTGGGTTAGGGTTTTAGGGTACCGGTTACGTATGGGGTTAGGGCGAGGGGGGGGGGAGGGGGGGCGAAGCTTTACATGTATTGGTGTCGATCTTGCCGGTTTTTCCGTCTTGTCGATCTGATTTTGATTTTCTACCTGCTGTGGTAAAGTATAGAATCAGTTCGTAGTTTTGATCGATATGTTTTTAGTACCTTTCAGTGTTTATTTTTTGTTTGCTTGAATCATTTGTCTTATCTTCATTGTTTTGGTCGTGCAGAGGTGTTTTAGTCTCGGTTTGTGCAATTTATTTTCCACAAAAATGCCTCTATATATAGCAAGAACCCTTCATTAAACTTTAAGGAATGCCTCTTTCTCGCTCTTTTGCACTCTACCAAAATCCGAGTACTTGTAGCAGTTATAGCAATCATTCTACAGAAATATCCTTGCTCTTTTGAAACAGTAAGTGTTAGAAGTTAGAACTAAAGAATTGATAGTTGAATATTCGAAAAAGATTGGCCAACCAAACAAAGCTTGTGGCATTTAATAATGTGCAGTAGTTCATACAGTTTTCGGCATGAAAACTTAAGAAAGAATGTGAAACATGAAATGAAACACCGTTAATCTTCAAATCCCTATGTTTTTGTTTTTTCAACGTTTAGTCTTAAATACAACGGGAATAGCTGTTTCTATCTTTATTATACAACATGTACATATTCGAAACCACCTAAAATTGACATTCATTCCATAAGTGAACTTGTACAGATATGGTACAGGAAGCTTTGGGTATATCATGTTTTGCAGCCGGTTGTGTTCGTTCCTCTCGCACAATTTCTGAAGTAGTTCCAAGCTCAGCAAGCCACTTTCACAGTCATGTACAGAACAAGGCGAGGGTTTAAATGGCGGGCCCACATGATATGCAAGCGTGTCGTTGGGTGAAGAAGGTAAGGAGATAAGTGATAAACTTCAAAAAATTTTATGGAATAACGTAGTCAGGGGTTGTGGCCACAAGCAAAACCCTTACTTTGCTCTGCGCATGATTGTCAAAGTGGCTTAAAAGGACTAGTTATGATCGACATGTTAGTTTAGGTCATACTTTACAAACTACACAATATATTTTTAGAAACTTTACAAATAAAACGTGTTTTTTGTTGTAACTGTGTTTGTGTTGTCTAGGTTGTTTCCGAGAGATTGTTCTCCACTCCTGTGTCCTCAACAAATCCATCAGAAGCATCCACCCCTACATATACAGGAAGCACAAATGAAGGTTGGTGGCCACATGTCGCTTATATAGCTCATTAAACACCCTGTTCTACCTGCCAACAGAGCCTACCTTTTACCCTTTAGGGACGGACCATTAGAAAA
>JAOBYH010163536.1:0-10605 GCA_025403525.1 Umimayanthus kanabou
TCCACCAGAAAAGCATGGAGAAGGATAAAAACAGTAAATATTGGGGATATATGGAGCAGAACGAAGCGGTCAAAGACGCAATACAACCCGACATTGGTGCTGGTGATGAGATAATTTTATTAATATATGAGCACAATGTTTCCCAAAGCTCGTGCTCTTTTGATGTCCAAAAAGCAAAACACACCATTTCAGTTGATTTTAACTTTTCTTTTGAATCAAAGAAAAGGATTACTACTTCTGCTCAATGCAAGTTTCTGTCACCTAAATAATTATTATTAAACTAGTAGTAACTATCGCTAAGTACCAACAAGCAGGACAAAAACTGAATAACTACTAGTATGTACCAAATATATGAAAATTTTCAAGACTTACAGTAAATACTCGCAGAAGTTCTTGGTCAAAGTCCTCAGCTAAGTCTGATCCGGAATCAAACACCAAAACCAACAGACCCGCTAGGTTTGTATCTGTGTTATATTCCTGCATTTCCACAGAATATAAATCTTGGACTTATTTGCATGAAAACAAAGTTTTGCTTCAATAAGTTATGAAAATGCACAAATGCTGTTTTAGAGACCATTTTACTTGGATGTTGTCTCCTAGAGCTCATACACTGCCACTTGCAGCTGTTAGCTGTTCTCTTTCCTTGGTCAATCTTGAAAAATATTTCAGATGCACAAAAACAAAGTGGTCCATCAACCATCTTAGTTCCACCTTTAAGTTAAAACTAACAATGTTGTCTTGTAAATGGTGAATTCCTGAAACAGGGATAGAACTTCGAAATTTTTTTAAATAGACAACCAGACTAGTAAATGCCTAGATTTACTAGTTGGCCTGCATTTTTACTAGACAGGGTCAGTTTTTACTTAAAACTCACTATGCAAAAAAACATGAAGGAATATATGAGCAATACCCTTATTCATTTGATTTTCTTGTTGTTCTAATGGATACCGGACATTCTGTTGTTAGAACAACAGTGTTTCTGTTTACTTTTAGTTACTAAAGCAAACAAACCCCATATGGCATATTAAACAGGAAATTTATAATATTATTTTTATAAATTTATTTTAAGACGAAAAATACAGCAAAAAGCATATATAAAAGGACAATCAAAATCTCAACACTTGGGCAAATGAAGTTGTACGCACGCATTTGGTTTTCCTTGACCTTTGGATTACGAAAGTTGTAAACAACTCCATATAAGGATTGACCAAGTCACGCCACTGCACGGCAGTGAAAAAAGCAAACAACCACAAATTTTGTATTTTTAGCTTTAGTGGAACTTAAAAACATTCTCAGGAGTCTACTACTGTTTGCTTTTGGACTAAAATCGACGATTTTGATAGAATTCTGTGTAACTTTGCAATATCACTTGATCACAATAAGAATAAAGTTGACCTTTGCCCGCACTTACTCGATTCCACTTGGCTTCCAGCGCAGCCGGCACACACCACTTTGATCAAGTCGCTGCAGCCATCACATGCAATGTTTTGGCATTTGAACGTGAGAATTTTAGATTGGGAATGTTTTTTGTTGTATCACCAAGAACTTGACAAGTATTTATATCTAATATTATGCTAATATTTTTTACTAGATGACCAGTACTAGTTTATGGAGAAGTTTACTAGTCTGTCACAGTTTTTACTAGTGCTCGGACTGGCGGACTACCGCCAACTTCGAACCCTGCTGAAAGCAAAATACTGTCTCTTTTTAAGGCTTTGCAAAATACTTTTCTTCATGAATATTCAAACTCTTTTAGCTATTCAAAACAGCAAGTCATGAAGTATTTCATCAGCCATCTTGGTTTGTAAGATGTCACATGAGTGGGCATGACTGCTACAAAACAATGTACTCAACGATTTGCTGATGCAGTTGGTTACGCTCGAAAACAACACCCATTGATACCTTACAGTTAGGCTCAAATCCAAATCTTTTCCTTCTGCATCTCGTTAGTATGGCTCTATGCTCTGCCACCTCACAATCCTAGTGTCTTTGCTCAGATTGCTCATTGGCAATTAATCTTACACAGTCAGTGATCTCTAGTGGTTTAATTTGATTATATATAATTTGTTGTTTTGTAGTGGATCAACTGGGCTTTTGACTGTAAACTTCTTCCCTCTAAAAGGTAAAGTATTGTGTTAAAAGAGGCAAGTGAATATTATTCTATTCCATGGAACTTTTGTTTACAGTGCTATAGACACATAGAAATAGTTTTTGCAACTATAAATTAATATCATTTTGTGTCTTTGACATATAGGCATTTTTTATGATAAAATAAGATATTTAACAGTAATTGTTAAAATGTAGACTCAAAGTTCAGGCCTATCAATGAGCAAAATTGCAGGCATGCAGTACATCGCCCGCCTCGGCCAAACGAGGCAGGCAATGTTTTCAGGTCCCCATTTTGCAGTAAAAACAATTGTGTTCATATAGGTTTATTTTAAATACTTATTTAAAAACGTTTCGGATAATTTCATGAAGTAATTCGGCTGTAGTATGATATTTTTTAGAAGCATAATTTTCGAAGGCAAAGTACTTAAGGAAAACGTTTTGTTTCGTTGAACGAGGAATTTGTATCGTGATCTTTGAAGAAAAATGTTTATTTTATTCAACAAGACAGTAGACAACAGGGTAACCATTACAGTAATCAGCATGAATGGTTCCCACGCCATGCTGTCTGGAAATAAACACAGACCAATGATGCGTGAAAATTTGCATATTCGTCACGCTATGTGTATTTATTTACAAATTTTGCACAGACACGACAGAATTCGAGGAAATCAAGTACTTTTCATAATTGTTCATTGATTTAGTTCAGAAGTGTTTGATCTTCATCCAGCTCATCTTCATCATCCAGCTCATCTTCTTCATCGCTGTCTGTGTCAATAATATAGACTCTCTCTGCTTCTTGGCTGGTGGTTCGGCCCTTGATTCAACCAAAACATTCTTCCATTGTTTGCTCAAATAAATTTCCAGTGCTCGCTCCATGAGTGCTGCTCGTTCCTCATCACTCCAGAGATCATCGTTGATCTTTAAGAGCAGCCTCATCTTCATCACTGCATGACTCGTGCTCAGCCGCTGATCAGACAGCATACGCGTAAGCAGACTGAACAATCGTTCGACCGTAGAGTTTGAGCCTGAAATGGCAATAATAAGCTCAGCAAGAAGACAGAGGTTGGGGAATTCAAGCTTCTTAAATGTGAAGATGCCAGCCCATAGCTGTCTCACAGGATGGTTTGGCAGAGCTTTCGCGACATAATTCCGAAAGGCTTCCCATTCTTTCACTGCCCTTTGTTGGTTGAAGTGAGCTGCTCTAAGTGTCTCGTCAAAATGGGAAGAAAGCTCCTGGATTTCAGCGACACCATAGTTTCTGTCATCCACCCAGTTGATTGGGTCGAACCACTTCATTGACTGGAAGATGTCGTTGTTGTAGTTGTCGAAACGATTACTGAGGCAATTCTTTATTTCTTCAGCAACAGACTTCTTTGCGTTGAAGGCTTGTCCAGTGCTCTGCATGTTGAGATGCGTGAGCCCTGACTTGTCAACTCAGGTCTGGTGGTGGTTGTCAGTAGCTCTTCTCCCATCGCCTGGTGCTTTGAAGTTTGCCTCTAGTACCTTTGCAGTTCTATCAGGTGAATCCTGCAACATGAATAGCTGCAAGTGTGAGCCGATGTCAGGAATAGGAAAGTCTCCATTTTGGCTGAAGATATCAATACCATTCTTTAAGGCCTCGGCTCCCGTACCACCCCAATTGGACATCTCGAGCAGAAAGACCATATAACACGGAAGACCTATAAAAACAAATTTCGCTCATTAATTTAAAATACAAAATATACGTGTATATTGTGATGTGCCCCAATCTAAACCGTGACTTGTTTTTCTCTATGTTTTTTTCCTCTGGATGGTTCTTGCACATTCATAAATATAACAAAACAAAACTTACCATTTCTCTCAAAACGAATCAGGACCATTTCTTTGTCTGACTTTGTCTTCTGTGCCTGCGAACCATCACTCATCAAACTCACACAGTGCTTGCTGGCTAATATAACTGCACATTTTTCCCACACAGTGTCTGCTATGCTCGAGATGTATCAACACAATTGTCACTGTTACCTGTATAGACAAGAAATAATATTATATTAAGATCTTATCTGCTCAGGACCAAGTGGTAAATACATTATTTTCACCAAGATTTATATTTTAACTAGACTGCAGTAGATGTACCATCAATTAATTGCACTTTTGCTTTTCGTAAAACTTTAACAAGGACAGCAAAGTGACTAAGTGGCATCGTAGGGGTCAGAGCGAGTTCGTAGGCAGTATCTAACAACGTGCAGTACGCATCTCAGCTGTTCTTGTTGAAGAAGGTGTCCACTCGTGGCTGCTAAGGGCCCTGGCCAATATCAGTTACAGTCCTCTCCTGCTCACCAAGTGCTCTCGCCCTTTCCAAAGCAATACTATGGGCGTACGACTTGCTTAAATGTCTATCAACCTTTATAGACAAAGAGGGTGCATGTTTGATTACTCAAAATATAAATAACACCAGCTGTCTATATTCCTGGTACTATAACAAAATTCAAGAACTCAAACGATGAATCACAATTTCAAAAAAAAGTTTAACGTACCTGCGACTTCTTCATGGAGTTGGTGCCTTCAATAAAGCAACTGGCAGAAGTTTTTGCGTGACCCTTGATGAGAGAGCTTTGCAGAATATCCCTTTCACATTTAGCACAAAGTTTGCACCAAATGAAATTTACAACCAATTTGGCCACGTGAATTTTCTGTTGTTTTGTAGCCAAATATATTTTCTTTCCCCCAGCTTTTAAAGGTGGCAAGAGTCACGGATGATCCTTTCGATATGGATACCATCACAGGATATTTAAAAGTTTTGGATTAAATCGAATGAAATACAAAAGTATTACTTTCTAAAAGAGATTTTTTCACAGAACACTGACAGATATCGCAATGATTTTAGTTTATAATTAATGCACGATAGCTGGTTTTATCGGGTTTTAGGGTATGTTGCAACGTTGCTTGTCACAAGACAACATTGTGCTTGGGCACACTGGGCAACAAACTGTTGTACTTTGTACTTATTAACACACAACCAAGATGAGATGCTACTGATAAAGTGTGAAGAGCAAACACAGACGTATGAAGCAATGGTCACGTCATGTCACTGGCGCTAAAGATAACAAAGTTTTGACATTCCAACAGCGATAATAAACAAAATTACATTAGCACCTTTATTATCCACATGGATTTTGTGCAATATTTGTCTTATCTTACATGCATACATCCATGTGTTAATTTTCATAAAATGGCTGTACGAAGGTATAATTTTTTACCACAAACAAAAATGTAGCAAAAGTCAATTTTAGGCGGGCAATTAATCGCATGCCTTGTGCTCTTTAGGCAGGTGATGAGACATGTGCGGGCGATCGCCCGCCTCTCATTGATAGGCCTGAAAGTTAGATAATTGAGAATTTCTCTACATGGTGTTTAACATGAAAAAATTGATCATCTTAATTTTCAAAACTAAGTAATACCCTCTTTGAAATACCTTTACATGTAAGATTTATTACCTGAAATGTTATTTTCCATATAAAGCAAGTGGTGGCATCCTTTTCCAAACAGTGACAAAATGGAACTTTAACTTGGCTACCAGTCTGACTTTTATTTTGCAGGTACTTTTGTGCCCATTAAGAACAGTCCATTTTTTATGTGCTTTTTTTTTATCAGTCTCCTTAAATTAGGCTATTAATTAAATAATATTTTGAACAAATTTAGCAATAAATTTTGATCATTACTTCTGATTGTGGTCATCATTTTTCTGTGTTGTGTTTCAGTTCATTTGATATAGGAGGATTGAAGGAGGAACACTTCCAAGCAGTTGATATAGTCGAGGATGCTTTCGACAGGTTAAAAGAATCATTGGTATGTTGTTTTGAAAGTTTACATGGCAGTGTAAAAGTAAAGTTCTAGTTGCATACTAAACATCGTACTTGTGATGCTTTGATAAATTATTTTAATATTGAGGAGAATGCAACTTAACTTTGCAAAAGAATGCTGCATGAAAATTGATACTTTTTCTGATTTTTTGGCATATACATGTGTATACATCAGTATAAAATTTATGGCATCATTAACTTTACATTTTGTTATTCATGCATCAGTTCTCCTGGAGGTGATTTATTTTCTCATCCTGGTTTGTTTTGACAGAGGTTTCAAAATCTAGCCAAATCACTGCAAACAAAATTAAAAACAATCTTCAGATAATAATTATGAGAAATTGACTGAAATACACTGACTCGTTATGTTGGCAACAGTTCTTAAGATAAAACTTGGTCCTTGTCATGGAAAGAAGTTCATATCTAAGCCAAAGCTGCTTGCATGCCAAATGAACAGCTTTTATGTGTAACCATTAATTTTGGAAAATTGTTTTTTTAATGTTTTCACCAGGCAACCAAGGAGAATGTAGAAGAACTCTTGAACATGATGGACAAGATTCATGACAGGGTACGAGTATTGGTTCCCTTTTTTTGTGTGGGGGAGGGGGGTGGGGGAAGAGACAAGGTACTAGAATTTGTGAGCCTGGCTGATGAAGAGATGAGGTACTAGCATTAGTTGACCTTTTTTTAATGTATTTTTTTCATATTGTATGGGTATCTCTAACCATAAGTATTATTTTCTATGGCCACATAGCAAAAGGCTTAGCTAACACTCGATACTTGTTACTAAAAGTTGCATTACAAGAAAGATGGTTGTTAGTAGTTTCTTCCCCTACTGTACATGTAGATACAACTGAAGAGGTCGGTGCAAAAACGACCTAAGTGACGATTTTGGACCACCCTTCACAAAACCTCAAAATTATCTACTTTCCTACAATGCTACAGCGGCTAAACGAATCATGTTATGTAGCCAGCACATTGTTCTTGTAATCTGAATGGAATTTCCACCCAAACATTACCAAGTGAGTTTACTTTTGACTAGAAAGCTTCCAAAATGCCAAGAATTTCCTATAGTTATTTCTGCTGGGGGTAAAAAACACTTTCCATCTTGTCCCTTGTGGATGTGACTTAAAAAAGAAAATCCCAAACTAGACTTGCAGCAATAGATATACCTAGACAGAAAAGGTGTTCCGGAAGCTTTTCTCATACCAAAATGACAGATTTTGTTTTACCGGTAACTCTCAGGTCAGCTACCTTTTCAGACTAGCAACCCCCATCTCTCCTGGGCTCCGCTTCCTAGTCTGTGACAGCTGAAACCAAAACCAACAAACAGAAATGCTCAAGAAAGGTGTTAACTCAACAACCGAAACAAGAAAATGGGCATCTGCCACCTTAGTTTGATCACTAAACCCCTCAATAAGCTGTGGCTAGTCCATTCTTTCAAAAGGGACCACCCCCCCCCCCCTTTCCCAGTTATTTTCATGGCAAGTCTCCCAACTTACCAGAAAACCTATTTGCTATGTACCATTAAATTAGCCTAGGAAACAGTGTAGGTGTGAAAAAAACCCGAAATTTCCCAGTATTTTAAAAAATCATTAAAAATCGTCACTTAGGCCATTTTTGCACCAACCTCTTCAATTGTGATATGCAGATGAAAAATGCTACAGAAACTATATAGTCCTAAATGCCCATAATTTTGTGGCTACTGCAAAGGATACTCAATGAGACAACAACTGGCATCTTGCCTGGTCCACTAATTTGTATCTTGTTGTGGTACAGTGCCGTCACGACACCCTCAGCCAGAGACTGCTGTGTGGCCAGCTGTATTTAATGAATAATTAATATTTATGATAACAATCAATAAAATATTAACAATTATACCGGTGTATATATATATACTCTCTAAAAACTTGTACATAATAGCATGGTCGGGTGGTTAAGTGGTCTGCCTTTGAAACAGTTGTTTGCTAGTGTCAGTGGTTCAAGTCCCACAGTGGATATTTTTTCCCCTTTTTTTCTTCTTTCGTTTTTGATTTCTTTTCTTTTCCCTTAGAAGCTAGGAAATATCAGGTATGTATCGTCCTGTTTCTTTTTTTTTTATATTTTTAAAATTGGCATTTGTGGGTCGTTGTGGATCGTTGTGGGTCATTGTGGGTAGTTCCTCATTTTAGTAACTACGTAAAGAAGTGATGTACAACGTCAGAAGAACCTGGGAGGAGAATGGACCCAACATGTAGAACAGGGCGCTGGGGAATGGGCCGAACATAAGAAAACATGACCGCCGATGGCCGCCGGTAAAAGATAATCTGTTCTGTTTTTAGTCCGTGAAAGGTACATGTGGTTCAGTGAGGGGGGGGGTCAGTGGATGGGGGTCAGTCCATGGACTGGGGATCAGCATTTTCGAGTCTCCCTTTCTACTTTCATGTCACTCATACAGCAACAAGGGATGAAAACCTACAGGCAAACATTGGACAAAGAACTCATATCGCAAGAAACCATCTGTTTGAAGTTTATCAATCAACTTGAAGAGAGGGCCATAAGGAGACAGGAACTGCTGTAGCACTTGTGAGTCGGTAGACTTGAGAAAAGAGCTTCGCAGTCCCCAGTCAGCAGAACTGCCATAGCCAAAGATACTCCCCAGCAATTCAGGGAAGAACCCATGGAGATCCTACCAAACAACAGAGTGTGATAACAAACTTAAGGTTAAATTGGTAATAAATGTCTGAATTTAATATATCAAAAATTATTAAACAATAAACTAAAGAGGCTACTTGTAACAAAATGTCAAACTTGGCAAACTCTGGGAAATACCTTGTTTTACATGCACTAGCTTATTTCTGTAGATATATTACAAATTATGTACATGTAAGACAAACACTTAATACCTTAGTATATAATTATCTATATATATATATAGTCTAATAATAAACTTTATTGTCTTCTACTCTGAGTTTGTTATGTTTTTAGGTTGCTTTGAAAACCTAAAAGAATTTGATTATTTGTAAAGAAAAGTATTTCGGAAAGTCTTAAAATGATCAAGTGCTTCGCTCTCAGGAATAAATTTACCGTTTAGACTTCCACGGATGGAGAATTGACTGCAATTTGATATTAATTACTGTACATGTACTTTGAAGCAAATTTTTTCATCTGTGGGGTCAAATCATTTCAAGTTACGATTGTCCATCACATGTGTTACGTGAGATCAATTTGTTTGGGTGCTCGGTAGCACAGTTACCAAATAATGTACGAATTGTACATGTAGTGAACAAGTGAGATCAAAGTATATGCTATGCCTGTTTCAGTCTATTTTAAAACAACAACAACATTTTATTTACATAATACATACTTTTACAATTTTGTCATGCCCTCTAATAGCGCATGGCTAATTGAGGCGAGCAGAGATATGTTTACACTAAATAAATACATTTACAAAATAAATAACAAAATAATTATGGCAAATAATGAGATTCAGTTTATGTTTTTAATATGGATATAGGAATATATTGATGTACAAGTACATAACGAAGTAAATGTGTGTTGTTATGGCAAAGGAAAATTCATATTTTCAATTGTTAAGATGTAATTGTCTTGTTCAAGAAGTGTAGTGAAAGCATTTACGAGGCACGAGTATGGCTGTTTATATTATAATAGTCTCTGGCTATCTCAAACTCTCTGGGGAAATGAGAAAACGGTCGAAATAAATGGAGTTCAACATAACCGAATCATGCATTTTTAAAATTTATAAAATACATTGTAAAAATTAAGCTTTTAAACTATATTTATAATTATATAATTAAATTGTTCTGGCCTTACAGGGGAATGTAAACTATAATATACTTAATTCTATTTTGACATTAAAGTACAGATGTTTAGCAAGATATTTTAGCACATTTCATGTTTCGATCGCTGCTGCTATACTTTATAGAATCATAACACAACTACAGTATAACACACTAAGTCTTGCAAAATTTGGTACTCAACTATGAACTCCAGAATGCTCCATCATTAGCTGACTAATTTAATGATTGTTTCACAGTTTCATAGCACCATTTTTTATCTCAAGGATCAATTTTAAGACTTGTTCTGGCAAATATACAGTGTAATTCTGTACCAAGGGAAAAGGAAACTAGTTCAAGAACTGCTGGGATCCAAGAAAAGCAAGTCCAAGATAAACAGTATGGTAAATAACAGATGAAATAGCAGCCAAATCCAAGGGAAATGGGATTTGGTTCAATTTAGAGTGAAGTTTGAAATAAGCAAGTTTAAAACAAGTGGACACGACTGTACCAGCCTTGCAAGGCTCATCCTTACCCTTGTGGATGACTTTTCAAAGATTCTGCCCAATTCTTCACATCTGTAGTACAGACCCTTCTGCAAAGCTGCTCTTGCTTCAGTCTGAAATTTAAACTGAAATCAATAGGGGCAGGGATGGATGGGGTACATGGGTGGTATTAACCTTTCCGCCCAAGCCACTTTATCAACATCTATAAATTATTCTCCTTGCATTATCAATACAAAAATATTTATTTTGTTATGAGAATTAAAGAGATGATCACACACAGCAACCACTCAAAAGATGAATTACTTACATGTATTTCAGGGACCACGAGAACTTTGAGATTGGGGGGGGGGGGGGGCACCGTTAGTGACTCGATAT
>JAOBYH010163758.1:0-10601 GCA_025403525.1 Umimayanthus kanabou
TTCCAGCGGGAGCAGAGTTGGCGGTACGTGGACGTTTTGCAGAAGTTGGTCTACGGGTATAACCATGCGGTGCACCGATCGATCAAGATGCGTCCGGCCGACGTGACGTGGTCGAACGCGCAGCAAGTGTGGCATCGATTGTACGACGGGATGATGAGTCGTCGCAAGAGGGTGGTGCCAAAGTTTCGGGTGGGTGACGAGGTGCGGATCACGCGGGCCAAGGGGGTGTTTACCAAGGGTTATGAGCAGAACTGGACGGAGGAGATGTTCAAGGTGTCGCGCGTCAACGTCAATCAGTCGCCGCCCGTGTACAGTCTGGAGGAGGTGGACGGGACGCCGATTGTGGGGACGTTTTACGAGCAGGAGTTGCAGAAGGTGACGGCGCGTGATGTGTATCGCATCGAGAAAGTGATACGGGAGCGTGGCCGCGGGCGTAACAGAGAGCTGTTTGTCAAATGGTCGGGCTGGCCTGCAAAATATAATTCGTGGATAAAGGCCAACACCGTTCAGTCGAGTGCGACGATCTGATCATGACGGACGGCGAGCATTACACGTATTTTCATTGCCCGAGCAACACGATTCCTCTGACGGGGACAAACACGCCGTCGCGCTACAAGTGTCCCATGCCGGGTGGAACCATTCGCCTGTTTGGAAAGTGGGAGGCGGCGGTGGCCGAGGTGGCCATTCCGTTGGTGCGGGACACCCCCATCACGTCGGTGTATTTGGCGAAGGAGGACCCCCGCAACACGCCGCTGGTGTGGGTGCACACGAATGAGGTGCCGGACGCGGCGACGTTGAGTCATCTGTATGCCAAGCACGACAACTGGTATTGCTACAATTTGTTTGACGAGTCCAAGCGTCAGTGGAATGTCAAGCCGACGGAGGATGGATTTGGGGCGCAAACGGAGCGTCTTAAGTACGATTTTATCCACACGACGGACGTGTTGCAGGCCTTGAACAAGTTGTTGGTGTTCAACGGGAAGCAGATCTTCACGTTTGACCTGAAGCAGAAGAAGATTCTGTCCTTGGAGAAGGGGTTCACCGTCTACTTTTACCGGGATCTGTTTGTGCATTTCATGGGATTGAGGGATAGACCGACGAACACGCGGGGGAATTTGTGGATGACAGATACCCGCCCGAAGTTGTGGTATTCGCTGATCAGCAGCAATTACGGACCGTACAAGATCCCCTCCCAGATAGACCCGTTGGCGGACGAGAAATTGAACTACTTTGTCAACCTGAGACGGATCAACTGCACGCCCGACCGCTCGCTTAACTCGTTGACGGCTGTAGTCGGAGGGATCGACAATCCGTCGGCACCCTTTGTAAAGTTCAGCGAGATTGGGTTTGGTGCAAACAATCGGGGTAGTAGTTATCCGATGTATTCCTTCCTGCCGGAGATGTTGGACATCCGCGAGACGGGACCTTACACAGCCACGGACATTCTCAAGGCGATCACGACCTTCTTGGACTATCCTAAAGTCAGGAGCAGCGTGGGGACTGTCAGAGGGAAGATTATTGAAAGTTATACCTCGGGAAATATAGTTTTTGCCCCCGAGATGTGTCTCATCATCAGCAAGAGTATGGCGCATATTCTAGGCATTTCCGCTACGCATTACGAGGAGGTGAATGGATTGAATCTGGCTAAGTATGTATTCTCAGGCTCAGCACTGGACGCTGGTAGAAGTAGTACTTTTTGGGCGGACAGCGATTATGTACGCGTTCCAAAGGTGTTGGATATTGATGGCATATCTCCTACGAATCCCCAGAGGCCGAATTACACCTCTACGCTTGTTCCGCGTACCACACAGATGGTGAACGGGCGTGAGAAACTGTATTACAATTGGAGCCTTTACAATGCCAATCCGCCGATTGACACGGTTCACCAGGCGCATGACGACCTTCGCACGGTGTACATCGACACGGACTTTGTGGAAGGTCACGTGGTGGGAAATGCCATTTCCAACGTGATGCGTAGCATTCATGTGGAGTCGGGTCAGACGTCGATCAACAAGGAGTTTGTGCATCTGGAGTTTTATCCGCTGCGTAACAACGAGTTCAGTGAGATAGCGATTGAGCTCACGGATGACAGAGGTGACAACTTAAATCTGACAAGCGGGGTGACCACGCTCACTTTGGCTTTGAGAGAAGTGCCGTGAACATCGAAAAAATGAGTTACTCAAACATACACGTGTTTAGAGGTGGACCTGTGCAGATAGGTGGGGGGATTGGAAAAGTGTTTACGCCGTTGCTGAGTAAGGCGGTGGTGGCGGCCAAGCCTGCCGCAAAACAGCTGGCAAAGGATGTGATTGCACCAGCGGTTTTGAATGCGGGCGCAGGTTTTTTGAGTGACGTGGCGCAGAATAAGAATCCCCGGAAGGCGTTGAAGAGTCGTCAGAGGCAGGCCGTGAGTGCCAGTAAGAAAGCCTTAAAGAAGAAGAGTCGCGGTTTCCTCAAGTCATTATTGCCGAGCCTTGCAGGCAAGAAGGGGAACAAACAGAAGAAGCGCTCGAAGAAGCGTAAATCGGGTGAGACAACTACATATCAGAGACCACCCAAGAAATCGAGAGTGACGGGACCGACGGCTTTTGATTTCGTTTGAAAACATGCCGCGCATCAAGAGTAGGAGGCATCGTGGGGTGGGACCGAGTCCATACGAGGGTCCGTATGAGTCGACCGTGGAGAGTGCAACTCAGCGCATGCCAAAGAAGGCTGAGGTGGAGAGTTCCCAGTACAATGTGTTTGATGTGGGAGCGATCGACTTGAGTACGGAAGATACCGATGTGCGTGAGTTTGCACCCAGTGAGGATAGTCAGGATCCTATAAGATTTGTGGTGGGCGAGTTTTCCAAGGATCTGATCAGTTTGGCCCACAGTTATATCATGCTGTGGGTTTACACGTTGCAAGAAGATTTGACGCCGACGGTTAATGGAAACGGATATTTGGTCAACAATGCATTTCACTCCATTCTGAAGAGCGTCAAGATGTGGCTCAACAACACCATTGTCTCGCCAGAGAATGACAAGTATGCCAAAGTGGCCTATCTGCAGACGGCGTTGAACTTTACGGGAGAGCAGAAAAAGTCCTATCTGTCGCTGCAAGGTTGGAAGACGGATGTGGTGGGTCATTTCGACTCTAGAGTTGTTGCAGACAATACGGGTCTGGTGGGCAAGCGAAATGTGTTCGGTGCCAACCGCGCTTTGCTGGTGGGTGTACCGATACTGGACCTCTTCAAGACGGAGAGGTTGCTACCCCCGGGCACGAAAGTCACGCTGGAGTTATATTTTAACAAGCCGGAACTGTGTTTCATTGCGGCCGGGGGAAACAACGACACTACTATAAAATTGCGTGTGGCGAAGGCGCGTCTGTTTACGGCCTTCAAGCAACCGTCACCCGACGTGCTGAGTCGCCTCATGACGAGGTGGAACACTCAGACATGGAAGATACCCGTGCCGCACACCAAATTTGAGACGCGTACCATTCCTGATGGTACGGTGTCCACGCATCTGGATAACATCTTCCGCGGACAGATACCTGAAGAGGTGGTGTGTTATGTGCAAAACCATCTGCGATTTGAGGGTCAATATGCGACCAATCCGTTCCTGATTACGCGAGAGGGTGTGATCTCGTTCAAGATGAAGGTGAACGGAAAGGAGGTAGATGCTGAGATGGAGAAACTGAACACCGTCAATTCTCTGAAACCGTACATCAATTTCTTTTTCCAAGATGGTTCCCCAGCACTCAAGGGACAGGGTACGGACATTTCAGAGACAGACTTCTTGGCCGCCTATTACATCTACCGCTTCAACCTAACGCCCAACAAGCAAGTGCTTCTGGGAATTGACAGCCCTCAGACCACAGGGAATCTGTCAGTGGATATCACGTTTGAAGGTGCCACGACGGCTGTTATGAGTGCCAACTTCATGGGCATCTTTCCGCGCATGTGCCAGATTGACCGTCAGGGGAATGTGTTTTACCCCCGATGAATGACGTGTATAACTGCTGAAGAATAATAAAAGAACATTGAAGAACTACTGTATTCATTGTATGTGTGGTGATGGCTTTGACGACGCGCGGTATAGCGCAGCGTGCTGAGAATAACGCTGTGTTGAAGAAGGTGTGGGGTGGTGTGTATCCGGCCAATCGCCTTCCCAAGGGTGCAATATCCGATAGACCTGTCGGATTTGTGGCCAATACGGATGATGACACCGAACCGGGGAGTCATTGGGTGGCGTTTTATTTTCCGGTGGGTGACGGGGATGTGGTGGAATTTTACGATAGTTACGGATTGGACCCCGGAGTGTACTCGCATCATTTTGTAGATTTTGTAAAGAAGCACCGCAAGCTCAGGATGAATAAGAATCAATTTCAGAGCCTGTTCTCTGACGTGTGTGGAGATTACGCGTTGGGGTTATTGCACATGCGTGCGAAGGGGGAGACGTTTGACAAGATCACGCGTCATACGTTCACGAAGAACCCTGGATTGAATGACGCGTACATTCGCAAGTACGTGGAGAGGAATTTGCCGGCGCACCGTTACGTCACGTCGCACCCCGTCAACCAAAAGAGTAAAATGAGACACGAGAACATGCGGCGGTACAGATTTAGTTGAACGTCATGGAAGAGGGATTCGATCCGCGTATCAGGACGCCGTGCAATATCATTATTTCGGGTCCGAGTCAGTCGGGCAAGAGCACCTTTATCAAGAATCTCATCAGACACAAGGGAGTCATGTTTGACAGACCGCCGGTTAAGATTGTGATGTGCTATGGCAGTACGTGGCAGTCCCCGCTCTTTGATGAATTACAACGCAAATACGGGGTGAAGTTTATCAAGGGTTTGCCGACGATGCCTGTGGAGAAACTCTTTGGCAGGAGCGAGCGACCGGGCTTGCTCATTCTAGACGATCTTATGAACGATGCCAAGAACAATGACCTTGTGGTTGACACGTTCACAAAAGGGACGCATCACAATGATGTGTCGTGCATCTACATCGCGCAGAATCCATTTCCGGGTGGAAAACACGGTCGTACGATGTCGATCAATTCACACTACAACGTATTAATGAAGAATCCGCGTGACAGCAAAGGTGTGAGCATCCTCTTTGGACAGATGTTTCCGGGTAAGACGGGTGAGGCGTATCAGGCTTACGAGGACGCCACGTCGAGACCGTATGGCTATTTATTCTGTGACCATCACCCGTTGACGCCAAACGCTATCAGACTTCAGTCTAAAATACTGCCGGGAGAAGGAACGCGCACAGCGCACTTGTTTAGAGGAACTGACATACCCAAGACGTTGGTGGGTAAGAAGAGAAAATATGATAATACCGAGATTGTTCAAGATCGTGGTGCCGCCACTCAGACGGTCGGCGCGTCTTCAAGAAAAAGAACAAAGGTTGCGAGACGTGTTCGATGAGATGAGGAGGGATCACGTGTGTCGCATGTGTCAGAGACGTTGTGATTGGAGGAGGGGTTTGCATCGCACGATATTGAATTGCGAGATATGCCCTGTAATTTGGAAAAGGGTCGTGCGAGATAGGATGTCTGTCACGCCAAGCTCTGACGTGGCAGTTATAAAGTACCTTGAAAAGTTAAAAAAGAATGCAGTATTGATGTCCAGGGAGCGAAAGAGGGTGGTGTATGCAAAGTATCGTCGTGCAAATCTGCAACGGCTGCGTTTCATAGCCTACTCGACGGAAGCTTTGAAAAAGAATGGCTGCTAGAGGCGGGGCGAGAGCCCCCGTCTTTATTGCACCGAATCAATTCAACCCTGCGGCGAGGCGGAGACAAGAGTTGAATGATTATTTGGATCCGGATGACGACCCAATGGAGATTAGGAACGAGAACCTAGAAGATTTAGCGAATCAGATAACGACTGAATTGGATTTTGATGATCTGATAGACGAAGCCGAAAGAAGAGATTTGCCGGGACCGTCTAATGAACCGCCGCAACCTGCAAGACCGAGAAGAGCTAGACCTAGACGACGAGCGGCATCTTTACCGCCAGAAAGACGGCGACGCAGACGTCTAGACTCTGGTGGAGATGCTGCGATCAGCGGGGACGATGAAGACCCGTTTGATAGGATCAATGCGGACGGTGAGAACGAGTATAATGAACCGTTTCGTTATTTTGAGAGGAGGGACGGGCGTCGTCCGAACTCCATCACTGAATATAGGACGGTTGTGCTCACCTACCGAGACAGACCGCGACCGACGGTTCACAGAGCAACTAGGAGACGTACGTTAAATCCTGTGAATAGAGGTAGACGTGGGAGATGAAGAGAAAACAGAAGCGTCGCAAGATGATGGTGCGAAAGAGACCTTATTTGGAATGTTATTACGGGTTGAGACCGTTTAGGTATGCGATACGCAATCCTAGACAGGCTTGGCCCAGTTGGGCTATAAGGATGAGAGCGGCAGACCTATGAGACACATTTGACGGTATGGGTTCGCGAGGAGAACACGTTATTACGCTGCACAGTTCGCAAGCTACTGTGGGGAACAGCACCTGTTTTATGACGGTGCTTCCCAAACCGCTTGTGCTGGATGGCGGGTGGGAGATGCAACTGAACAGTGCAAACTTTGTGTTGAAGGATGAGTGCACGACGGTTTCAAAACCCCCTGCGAGGTGTTGCGTGTTTGTGCGATCGAACGTCATACGGTTTGAGAAGAAGTATGAGGTGGCCGCAGGATTTTACTCCAAAGAGATTATAGCTGCTGACATAAAGAGGATGAAGACTGTAAAGGATCTGGCCAAGAGGATTGTGAGCGAGGTGGAAATGATGATGTGTAAGGAGGGCAGAAAAGAAAAGTACATTGTATTTGAAGAGGGCAAGTTTGCAATCCACGAGGATATGGATGTGGGTGTGAGTCCCCCTCTGATGACGAACATGGGACTTGCAGACGAGTGGATAGAAGACGGACTGGAGATATCTGAGGACACGTTAGCTTCTGCTGTGCAACTGTCGTCAGATAAACCGATACAGAATGTGCAGATATTGTGTGACGGTATCGCGGAACAGGTTGTGGGGAGGAAACTTCAACCGGTGCTTGAAACTTTAGCGGCACCCAAGATGAAGTCACGACACCTGCGTTATGGACCCAAGAAGCGCACCTTTAAGAAGGTGATCAAAAATGAACTATCCAGCATTAAGGTAACGGTGCAATCGAGTGACGGTCAACAGATTGTCCACCCGTCCAGCGACACGACTGTGGTATTGAGACTGAGGCCTGTAAAAGGAAGAAAACGGTATACACCCTATTGAAGATGACAATCCCTGGTGTGCTTATGGAACATGCATTTTTGACTAGACTAATGAAGAATAAAAACAAGAGGACGCGGCAGAGGATGATTCGCACTGCGACGTCAAATCAGATCAAGACGTTAAAGGAAGTGATGTTGAACGGAATAAAGAATAGCAAGGTGCGGAGGATTGGGTTACCGAAAAACCATTTGATTGATCTCAAACGGCGTGGGAAGGATGTACACTTCAGAAAGTTTATTAATCCGCGCACGCCGGAAAAACAACTCAGAAGTCTGCTGAACCAGCACGGAAACGGATTGTTTGATGGATTGTTGAAGCTCATACCGCAAGCCCTTAGCATATTCAACCCGATTGCAAACCTGTTCTGAAGTGATGTCGCAACAATTTGCATTGTACCCAATAGAGAGAGAGGCTCAAGTGCTGGAGGAGAGGTTTAGCTTGCCGCCCTCTTTGAAAGCCTTGGCCGTCTATAATAACACTGAACGCAAGATACTGGATGATAGAAGTTTATCTGAGACGAGGCGACGTGCCTTACTGAATCAGTTGGATATAAAGAAGAAGAGAGCCAAAAACATTTATGATGATGGTGGTCAGCGCGCCTATTACGTGAAGCGTAGAGGGGGTGTTGATAATAGACCCCCGAGACCTGTAGTCGGACCGGTACCGATGGATGTTGATGACGATGATGACTACGAGGACGTTGAAGGTCCACCTGGAAAAAAACCGAAACTGATGAAGAAAAAAAAGTATGCTTACAAGATAAAAAAAAGACCGTTTACATTAAAAAAAAAGCCGTCAAAAAAGAAGGTGACGATGACGGAAATACCGACACCTGAGTCGACGACGGAGGATGACGAAGGCGAAGTGACGTTTAAAGAGACGCCTAAGAAAGGAGGGGCGTGGGCGGATATAAAGAATTGGATATCCCCACCGAAATGGACGAAAAAGAAAAAATAATGGGGTGAGTATAAAGTGATGTTTATTGAAAATCAAATATCATTCGCTGACAGAACGCGATACGATTAAGATGACTAACAGACGACGTCATTCAACCCGCAGGCGACAGAGGAAGAGAAAAGTCATGTCCCATAAAATGAGAGCTGTGCACGCAAAGCATGAAGAGTGAGTATTTTTTTTTTATAAATTAGTATTTTTTTTTATTTACAAAAGTTATAAAATGATTTAACTGATATGTATTTGATTCTAGGCAAGTGGGCCGTGGGTTGCTGAGTTCACTCTTCAAACTCGCCGCAAGAAACGTGGCCAAGAAAGCTGCAAGCAAGACGGTAAAGACCATTGCCAAGACAGCCGGAAAAGCCGCTCTAGGAGCCGGTGCTGAATTTGGTGTGAACAAGTTGCTCAAGGCCGTCACCAAATGAAGAAAGAAAAGAGATGTAAAGAATCAACCCACCCACACATGCGAATAAAAGATGGCAATACACATGAATCAACGTCTCTGTGTTTCTTTATTTGCGTGTTTTACATGCTATTTAGAGATTCCTTAGAATCTCTTCTTGTCTCTGTCCGTATGCTGTCTTGGATAGGACGGCCTTGGCCGTTTCAATTGTCATGTTCATCTCGGGTTCTGTACTCATGTACTTTCCCATGATCAGTTTCTCTCCTATGAGGGGTTGATAATCTGTCTCTTGCGACTCTGGCCAGGGAATGGAGTCTAGGAAGGAGTCGTTGAAATCGATAGGTTCGCAGTCGTCGTAGACGTAGATGGGTGGGTAGAAACCGGGTACGACGGAGTACACCTTTCCGGGAGTGCAGGGTGGGTAGTTGTGCCACAGTCTGTTCATGAAGCGTCTTTCTCCACGACGGGTGTTGTAGAATACTCTGTCCTTGAACTTGAACCTTGTTGGCCCCGTCCCACACATGACATTAAACGGTCTATAGTTTGGAGGAAGCGCATGTAGGTCCGACTCCCCCATTCCTTCAAGATTCTCCTGGGTTGAAAAGGCCCATTCCGGATCGATTTCACAAGGTCTGAAAGGAGGATGATAAGGCCTCGCCTGATTACGGTACTCTGCCCTCTCCATCTCCATGTCGTAGTCATCTTGGCGACTGTTAAATTGATTCTCATGCGTTTCCAACTCGTCCACGCCGTTATAAAACGTGCGATGGGTGGGGTCCATTCTCCTGTGAAAGTTGCTGCCAATCATATCCGCGGTTATAACCACCAAACACCTCTACCGGATTGTGCGATATGACCGTTAACGCCGGATCGGGCGTGTACGAGTAGCTTTCGGGGGCGTCCTGTTCGGGATCTGAAATAAACGTAACCGGGTGTCTTGTGCCTTTGGTTTCTGCCCTTGTGTCTGCGTCTATAGCGACGGCGAACTGTAGTCTTTTGCCTGACCATATCAGCTTTATATGCGTGCCCTTCAAATGACGTCTTTTCACGCAAGCGCAATGTTATATGAGTGATTAAATTATGACGTCATTACAGCAACTCCAAAGCGATGGGTAATAGTTGAATTGCCGTCTGAACAATGTTATCAAGACCACCTCCTCCTCTCCCTCTCTGAGTGCGGAACCGCTTGCTACGACGTATTCGGCGATACCGAGGCATGCGACGTCTGCGTCGTATCTTCATAATTGATTTAAAAAATCTCCAATTCCTTTAAAAACGCCACCAAATATGTTGCCACCCCTCTGCTTGCGATATCTCTTGCGTCTGTATTTTCGGCGTGATAACGTCGATTTAAGTGTCTTTTTGCCTCTCCTAGTCGACCCTTGACCTCTTCGTCTGCGATGTGTCTTCATGATTATCCGTTCCAACCGTGTTGCAATTTACCAAATCCTTTAAAAAAGGAAGAAAATCCTTTAGATAAACCGCTTCCAAATGATAGCGACCCACCTCTCTGCTTGCGATACCTCTTGCGACTAGTTTTACGACGTCCTAACGATGATTTAAGTGTCCTTCGATTAGTCTTACGACGCCTCACGGACCCGTTACGTCTGCCCATTTTAAAAAAATGAATCAACATACCTAAGAAATGACCGTTAGATAATATGATATTATGTGTAATGTAATCTGCATGACCCTTAACCCTCTTGTAATATGACCCTTTCCCTGGCTCTCCCTCCAATTTCCCTAAACCACCTATATCTACTACTGCTATATAATTGTCGCAGGATAACCGAATATTCTGCTTTGCTTGCGCGGACCCTTTGCAATTCGCAGGTCATTTGAAGCGGCTGAACGATAATGCTTAAAATTGCTCGTGTCAAACTAACTTGCTGGCTTAAGCAACATAAAATTGAATTAAAATCCAAAAGACACGTATTTGCGAGAACCCGCAAGCGCCTGAGTGTACATGGTGTGATT
>JAOBYH010163869.1:0-10601 GCA_025403525.1 Umimayanthus kanabou
GATTAGCTATAGCTCTCAAACGAGGTCGGGCACCCCCATTTTTTATTACGTCTTTTGGATTCCCTCATGATAGGCAAAGTATTGACAAAGTTTGAAAAAAATCTATCGAGCGGATTTTTTTCAGGGGAATGACCTTAAACTGTTACAATGCAAACAAATATCCCATGAAATGTGAGATAAACTAAGTAGTAGCCAGTTTTGCGTGATAAGGTGCAATTTATTATATATTTTGCAGTGCAATGAGTTGAAGTTTTGTTATCTGTTGTAAAAATTGCATGACATAAAATTATGTCATTAACAAAAGATTGATTAAATAGTTGAGATTGTCTAGCTAGGAAAGATCTACGAAGTATTTCATATCTTGAGCAATGAAACAGAAAAAGAATTTCATCCTCAATTTCATTTGAGTTGCAAATTCTTTACCCTCTTGGGATTTTAGGTTTTGAACATCTTCCTTTTTCTATAAGTCATGGTTACTGGTACAAAATTTTGCAAAGCTAACTGTCTTTCTTGTGAATTTCTTAGTGTATTTATACAATTACTTGTATGGAATCCTTGCTTATCCTTGCATGGAGAGTTGCGAGACTAAAACAAATGAAGATAATGTGATACTCGATAACTTTTTGCTAAGTCAAATTGTACTAAGAAGGCAAGATAAAATTGTGACAATGTGATATGCGATCACTCGATAACTGATCTGACATTTGTCTAGCTGCTGAAACTCGACTCGCTGCGGTCACAGTCGAAGAATGCGAAAAATTATCCAAGAATATTGCAAGTATTTACATTCCCATTTACAAAACACTCGATACTAGTTTTTAAAGAAGTCTGCTACGGTCCGCCACAGTTTTACTGGTGTGCGGACAACTTTCAGTAGCTCTGTGATTGATTGTTGGTCTTTCTCAATGCCAACTAAGCTAAAGACGGTATATCCGTTGACTGTTGCATGCAGTTCCACGTGTTGAAAGAAACTGAATTCGGTGTAGGAAGTGGCCTCGGCATCGAAACTAACGCGAAACACAACGTTTCTTTCCTGTAAAAATACATTGCACAACTTCTGATGTCGTGATAAATATCAAGTTTGTTGGCATGCCACTCACGGTCGCGCATGAAGTCGAAGTTGTAAGACAGTCGTCAGGCTACCCGGCTAGCCGTATCAAATCCCTCAACGCAGGATGCCATCAAGCTTGAGCCCGCGATCAACGGCAAGATTAGGATACGTTCTCCTTCATCGAACGCAAAAAGTAAAAGTATGGCGCCAATGCAAGCAAATGCTCTCTGAACAGAACCAGGCGAAGGAACTACAGCTAGATTAAACCGATAAATTTTCCGCAGGTTATGGTTTAATGTATTATCAATATCAATGTTTGGGAATTCGTCTATGAAAATGGGACCTCGGTAAACCAGTCTGTGCGTTTAATAGCGCGGAAGTGTCTTGAGTGTAACAGCGTCAGCAAAGGGCTTTGGATTTACACTTACGGTATGAAACAGCTAGACTATATCTGATCATCACGTGTCTGTTTCTTCGGTTGCTGTATTCAGATCAGAGTTTATTTGGTTTAATACTGTATTTGTATGTGATCCGTAAATTGAGCCGGCATGTCCGCCAACACGACCGAGGTTATTGTACTCTGCCACGGGGGTACTGCAACCTGATGTGTGACTCATACTTTTACGTGTCCCGGCTTGCGCGCTTGTTCTTACATTCATCACGTTGTAGAATTTTCTTCGGCTGGCGATCATTTCACTAGTAAGGGATTGGCTCAGCCCCTTTGGCAACATGCGATTATTCGACCTTGGTTGGGGGTTTGTGTGGCCCGGACAGAGAGAATTATGTCGGTGTCCAATCAGTTGGTGGCCAATGTCTAATGCGAAAAAAGCGTGTATAGTCGCCGAGGTCTAGTCAACTTATATCCTTCAAAGTAAGCGATGACTCTGCAATCCAAATTGCTTCTTTTTCGTTGAGGTAAGGCATATAATGTTGTTTGACCACGGCGCGCATATGGCCCAGACCTGCTTTCTCTGTTTCAACCTTACTGGAGCGAACGGTCGTAAATTTCAGGTGTTTTCATTGTACAACAAAATCACTTAGCAATGGGGATTTTTCCCCGCCAACAAAGTTTGCTTGGGATTTGTTGGCGAAGAGCGGAAAAACTAACTGCGATTATCTGTCTACCCCGGAAAACGGCAAGGGCTCATTATGAAGTAAAATCAGTTCTCTCGAAATATATCCTACGCACTGCTGAGTTGGATTACGTTTGTGTTTTGAAGCTATTTTTGCTTTATTCAGAATGTCGTAGGAATAACTTTTATACGGTGTGTGTTATTAGTTTATAATGATAATAATAGTAATAATAATTATATATAACACTTCTATTGCGCAGTTATCAATATAAACTTTTCAAGTGTGCATTACAATAATCTACACTAATATAAAATGACTAAAAACGTATATAATTAGGTTGTTTTCTCGTGAGGGTGATTGTGAAAAGAAAAATTCTTTGGAATTAGATGTTTTGATATGTTTTTTTTCAAAATTGTGGATTCTAGTGGTACTCCTACAAAAACATGAAATTGAGAAGCGACGTGAAAGTTAGACAGATCATGGACTAAAAGATATTGAGACTTCGGTCTCGGGATAAACTCTTATTGAAAAATAAAGCTTGGTCCGAGAAAGACAAGATGATTGCACAATTGAGAAGAAAACTGGAAAGGGATACATTGCGAGTAAAAGAGGTTCAGGAAGAAACATTGGAGAAAGCAAAAAAATGTTTTGGATGAGTACGAGGAACAGATTTCGTGGTCTCAAGTACAAGGATGATTGGAAGAGTGAGAAATTTTTGCTAAAAGCACAAGTAGAAAAGATGAAAACTAAGCTAGAAAACGAAACGAATAATGTTGATAAATTTGAAATGGAAATATTATACACATAGCATCCACACTAATGAACTTATTGCGGAATGTGTCAATGAAAACGACAGGTCCCTCCTCCCTGTGATAAAACTATACAACTGAGACTTTGGCATCAGAGTTTTAAAACAGTTCAAAAGAGACCAAGTGAAAAAGCTCTCCAATAATCGAATTCAGAATGGCCTGCTTATATGACAACAACATGAGACAACAGCAAATAGTCAAGCGAGAAATGTACAAGGCATACGTCAAGGCAGTTGAAAATATATATAGTACGAGAAGAGTGCCACGGATGTCAAATTGACCACCCAAGCCAAAAGCAGCATGACGTATGACCAACAAGTGGATTATTTCCTGGAAGATGTCCTGAAGCGAATTGATGATGTTGAGGTCATTGAAGATGGTGTCAAAGAAGTCGAGAGACTTTATCCAGGATCAAATGTGCATGATCTTTTCACGGACTGTTTCCATGGGGAAGTGTACCGTATCAACTGAATAACAAACGCGGACTCAGGAGATTAAGTTCGCTGATCAAACAACGAAGAAAACAAAAAAATGAAATGTATAATAAAAGAGAGTGTTAGACATGAAACTGTGTCATTTTGAACTGTGAAAGAACAACACACTACAACAGGAATTGTCAATAATCGTTGATTTTTTTTATTATTCATACTCATGTAATCACAAACAATATAATTACAATGAATAAATTTGACAATGAAGTTTGTTTGTTGCTTTACTAGTTTGTTTGCAAATAAACGGAAAATACTTACGTCAACGAAAGAATCACATGTTTGTTTTTTTTCAAAAAATGTAGAGAAACCGATTATCACATTTTCGTTTAAACGGAGAAAAAAGTAATCTTTGATCTATTGTCAACGACCTGCGTATTCTTGTCACAAGTTCTTCAGTTAACATCCCTATCTTATTCGCCTGGAATCTCTTGTTCGGTGAGTAGTTTATTCAATAAGAACTTTCGCCAATGATTAGCAGCTTTAGTTGCTTTCATCCAGTCATAACCATCGGTGTCGATGAGTTCTTAACGTGTTTTCATAATTTTGTGGTAATAGGGATCCTTCTTCGTCTCGTGCATCCACTCAAGTTTTTCTAACAGAATCGTTCTTAATTATTTTCTATAAACTGGAAGCATTTTTTTATGTTCCTGTGCTTCAACATCTTCTAAGGCTTATCCGTTTCCTTGGAGTTCGTGAACAATGTTTTCTAGTTCCTCTTCATGAAGAGCCAATACCTGATCTTGATAGCTAACCATGGACTTTCATCGTCGCCTTCATCTTCAGTTGTACATGTGGATTCTGTTTCACTGCCTGAGCACATCGTGTCAGCACTTGTAGATCTCACACTCAGGCCAGAGTCATTTCTGTCCTTATCGAAATCAGTCATACTGCTAACGTCACTGTGATCAGTCATTCTAAAGTCGTGTGTAGATTTGTTGGAGTTGCGGTATCAAATGACTTGTTCTAAACTGTGGCTCTGTCTTTATCAGATTTACACTCAAGTTTCAGTGACGTCATTTATAAAGATATATATTTTTACGTTCGCGTATTACAATAGTTGTATCCGCGGTGAAACTCTACAGAACCCCTAAAGAACCCCCACAGAACCCCCACAGAACCCAATAGAACTCCCTCAGAAATCCTACTATCACACACAAATTCATTTCGTCCTTTTAATTGGCTATGTAACTAATCTGTTGTTATGGATAAGTATAAATAGGGGCCATATATATTGTAGGTAATATTATTCCTCGAAGGTTCGCCAGGATATGTCCGCTGTGTGGTCGACCGGGTCTAGTAAATCTCAGCACACACTTATTACAAGTACATCTCGAAACAAACGAGGATCAAGAGCTGTTGTTAAAGCAAGCAAAGGTATCTTCATGGCAAACAAGCCTTCCTTCTACGTCCAATCGTGTGGAACCACATTAAGACTCTAGAGCGAAGAAAAGGCTTCTTCCATAGCATAGCATAGCATAGCATAGTAGAGCAGAGCGTAGCATAGGATAAAATATAATATCTTATATCACACCATATTTTATCATACTGTACCATACGAAACCATATCGTACTAAACCATGTAATACCACACCACATACTTTACCATATAGCACTGGCACACCACCACATACCATATCATACCATATACCACTGGCACACCACACCACATCAGACTACACTATACAACACTACACCATTATAAATTTCATAACTTTCAGAAAACTTACAGTAATGTTAGACGCTTTAGGTTATTGAAAGTTCCTTTCTGTATAGATGCAATCTTGTTTCCATTTAAAAGCCTATGGTTAAATTACATTAGTTACAGGAGCAAATGTAATTTGAGCACATTCTACTAACACGTTTTCTACTTAAGTTTGCAAAATTTGAACCACTCGAATCGACCCACAACACTTTGTTAATGAGTACTTGTTTAGAAAAACAAACAAATAAGTTTAAACGAGACTTTGATTCGGAAATCTGACTTACTGGTGCAAGTTGTAGCCTCTACATTAGAAAGGGGGCAATGCCTACAGCTTTTCCCTCTCTACGCAAAACAGGCTTTATCTATCTATCACTCGACGCTGTTAGAGAAGGGGAAAGGGGTCAAAACTTGTGTCAAGAAACCATAAAGATCTTTATGTTAACAGATTTTCCCATGCATCTTACTAGCGATTTTCTTATCTCAGTTTTCAATGAGTTACGTTGAAAAGGGCAGACAAGCTCCATTTCAGGCAAGGGCAAATACATAAAAGTCTACAAAATTTAAAAAAATAGGCTTTCTCTTTTAAGAGAGGTGGCGTTTTAACTAATGTCTCACAACTTTTCTGCGCTTTTACAGTTAAAAAAAATTAAATAAATTCAGAACTTGCGCAAGTACACTAAAAAAGCCCAGTATTTTTCCACTTTTCCGTTCTGCTTTTAATCCGTAAATGAAATTTTACTCTATTCAAATGAGGTCGCAAACTGTTCTTTCCGGTTTTCAAAATTTATAGCTTTTAGTAGGTTCACAGCAAACAAACTTACCGGGAAATGTTATCCTGATCTGTATCTAGAACGTTGCCCAAACACATTTTGATTGGCACGTATAGCCAACTTAAGAAGATTTTTTAGTTTAGTGCTTTATTGCTGAAACAATTGCTTTCATTAGCAATTATTCATTTGTACATTAGATATGATTTATATCAATAAGCCTTTTCACGGTTTTCGCTGCCTTCTTGGCGAGTAGTCAAAGTGTCTCAAAATAAGAGAGTTTGTACGGAAATTCGATGTCAAATATCTTTAATAACACTCTAGTTTCAAAAAAGTTATGAACTGAAAACTTTAGTATTACGAGAAGGAACGGAATGCCACAATTTTAAGCATGTAGCCGCACACGAAAGTTTCTAGTCACAATTTGAATTTTTCCATACATTTCTCTGTTATCAGCTGTGTTTCACCGGCGGAACAAAAATCAAAACAAATGTAAGGAAAAATTCAAATTGTAACTAGACGCTTTCGTATGCGGCTACATGCCTCAAATTTTGGCATTCAGTTCCTCTCTCGTAACATTAAAGTTTTCAGTTCATATCATTTTTTAAACTAGAGTGTTATTAAGGATATTTGATTCCGAATTTCCTTACAAACTCTCTTATTTTGAACCACTTTGCCTACTCGAAAAGATGGCGGCGAAAACCGTGAAAAGGCCTATTATATGACGCCAGCTTATTTTCATTCAAAGAATGAGCCTACCCCCATCCCTCCCCCTCGCCTAATGACGTCTAAAGTGTTAATTTCACGAATTGTTAACTTTTGCTGTTATAGTGACAATTTCAAGAAACTAAGTATATACCCTTGGCTTTTGGTTACCAAAATAGCTCTAACAACTGACAAAGAATGAGCGAAACGATTTTTTAACCGTGGCCACGATTACTTTCATTCTTACCGATATTCACTCTTAAAATAGGTGGTTATAAGAATCTCATGTTCAAACTGCTGTATGTCTTTTGGAAACATGTTGATTAAAAATTGCAAATAACTTGTTGTTTGTCAAGAATAAAGTGCTACAATTGTGGAATAAGCAACATTACAACCTTTTCATCCTCCACAGATATTGAGAAACAAAGGCTTATTTCTGTAAATTAAAGTTGGATGTAAGCCAGTCCTCCTACTTCCCTGATGAATTTTAACAAAATCATTTTTCCTGTCTATTGTCATTATTGGGAAAGTGGCTGGGTGGGGGGAGGGGGCAGAACTAGACTCCAACATTGTTCTCCTTGAGTATAGCATGAAAGGACATTTTATTATGAGAAAAAGATGGAGATCAGGGTTGTTTAGATTTACAAGTTAAAAACAATAGCGCTTAACCCAAAATACTTACAGACATTTAAGGCTCTCCAAATGTCTAAATGTCCTATTTGTCAAAGCTGCCATTCCATTGAATGAAAGAAACCTACGATTTTGTTTTATTTAAATGTATCGGTTGAGACAAGCTCAATAATGTATTGCTTTCTTCTGTCATTACATATCTAGTAAGAGTCTGCAGACTAAAACTAAAGTAAACCAAGAAACCCGCTGAAAACATATGACAACAAACACTTAATAATTTCCAAGAAGCCGATTAATATAAAATGCTTAAAGGGTAACAAAAAATTAATGACTTTTACTAAAGACTATAAAACAGTGATATTTTTTGCTCCACATTAATTAATTTCTTGTTTATCTTTTTATGACCAAAAGATCTAGATGTACAGAGACTAAACATTGGCGGGGTATGGCCATTCATTGAGTTTCAATGTCACTCATTTGTTGAATTACAGTTTGAAAGCAAATTGACGAATTTTCATAGCATTCAAAATTAGTTAATAGCAGATTTGATGTATTGGAAAATATTTGGGAGACTTAGTACACTGTGCATGCAAGTTTTTCACTGTAGTCAACTATTGCAAGTCCTGGGGGATATTTGGACACCCTCCCCCTTTGGAGTTTCTCATTAAGAAACGAAAATTCTTACAGATATAGCAACCTCCGTAATTTGTCAAACGGGAAAGTGGTGTAGACGGACATGTTGTTCATTGCCAGATTTCTACAAAGAGAAGAAAAAACCACTCACCGTGAGATTAAAAGTGCCACATTTTAATCTCTTTTGCTGTAAGAACAGCTGTACAGCAGGATGATCTCCTCTAACCTCTTTGTTGGTTTTATACTTTGAACTTCTTGCTGACGGAAGGAAAACATTGTTAAGGAAAATGTATTACATAACAACAATTAATTATTGGACCAGTACTAGTATGAATATTGAACGTTTTTCTTGATACAGCGTTGACTACGAACGCTTCTTCATTGGAAGGAAAATAACTTTTATCTCCTTGGGTTACATTTCAAACTCAAACTAATTTTAAAATATGGTTTGTATTAATATACTTCATCGGCGTACTGGTCCAGTGGTTAACGTGTCTGACTCAAAATCTAAAAGTTGTGAGTTCGACACCCGCTTGACCACTGTGTTGTGTTCTTGAGCAAGGATTTCCTTACAAGGTTGTATGTTCTGATGAAGAGGTCGCAAAAGAATTAGGATCGCAGGCACTTGGCTTAGGTTCCCCGATCCTGGAACCAGTTATTTAAGGAGTAAAGAATGAGGATGAGGGTGTTTCTCAGATATTTGTTGAAAAACTTGAAAAAGATATATTAATGGTATTGTCAATTTTTTTGAAAAACCAAAGAAGATGATCTTCACAAAAAACAAAGTAAAGAATTCGAGAAAAGTACAAAGTGTTGGATTTGTAATAGATTTCTTGGAGAGGATAAGGTAAGAGATCATTGTCTCTTCTCTGGGAAATTTCGAGGTGCTGCTCATAACACATGCTTTCTTCAAATGCAGAAGCCAAAGTTACTCCTGTGTTTCTTGATTTTGGGAAGAAGCAAAGCTGAAAAACATGGTAGAATATCAGTATTTCTATCTCAAATCTGATGTTTTACTTCTTGCTGATCTATTTAAAGAATTCAGAAAATACTACTTGGAAAATTATCAATTAGATCCGGTATGGTATTATACTGCTCCTGGACGGGATTGGAATGCTGCTCTGAAGAAACAGAAGTTAAGCTCCAGCTGCTGACACATCCTAATATGCATCTGATGTTTGAAGATAGAAACAGAGGGGTTTCTATGATTACAAAAAGGCAATGGAGAGCAAATAATCCGTATATTCGGAGGAGATGCCTGTGGATATGATCCCGATTCTCAGACAAAATAAATTACTTATTCGAATGCGAATAATCTTTTTAGTTGGGCGATGAGCAAAACTCTTCCTGTTGAAAGTTTTGAATGGATGAGACGCAGACCTGGGAAACTGGAAAGATCATAGGTGTATCCTAGAAGCTGATCTTGAATACCCAGAAGAATGACACGATTTTAATGATTATCCACTTGCTCCAGAAACATTTTTGGTGGGTAAAGTTGAGAAGTTTATTCCAAATATTTTGAACAATAGAAAGTATGTTGTTCATCATGAAAATCTGAAGTTATATAAGAAGTTAGGAATTCGCGTAACAAAGATTGATAGAGAAATAAAGTTTGAAGTAAAAGAATGGTTGAAACCATATATTGAGCTAAACACAAGTCTACGAGCAAAGACAACAGATGATTTGAAAAGGATTTCTTTAAATTGATGAATAATTCTGTTTTCGGTAAAACAATGGAGGATATTAGAAACAGAGTTGACATAAAATTAGTTAATGATATAGTTAACCCTCTCCTTCCAAAGTCACAAATCAAAATTTCAAACAGGAAAAAAAAGTTATTGGAATGATGAAAGATGAAGCAGGAGGTAAAATAATTGAAGAATTCTTTAGATTAAGAGCGAAACTTAAAAGAAGCGTGAAGGAAAAGAATAGAAGAAGTGTGAAGGAAAAACAAGCAGCTGTCAAGAAAATCACACATGAGGATTATAAAAGATGTTTGTTTGTTTGAGGGAGAAAACAAAATGATGAAAATGAATACTATCAGATCAAGATGCCATGAAATCTTCACAGAAACTGTCAACAAAGACGCTCTGAGCAGTGAAGATGACAAGTGACTCAAGCTCACACAATTTTGTAGCACGTATTTCTCGAGATCAGGGTTTCGCACTCTCACCGACGCCATGTTGGAAAAATAGCACAGAGCCTGCTGGTCGCCAATATCGCGGATTATTATAACAATGGTCCACACGAGGAAGATTGCGTTTTCATTTTTGGAATTATCTTTCTCATGATAATGATGGGAAATGCAGTGGCCCATCGTTATCATAGGAAATTAAAACCTGTTTGCACTCGATTTCTTATGATAACGATAGGCCATGATATGGCCCAAAGTTATCATAAACATCAATATCAAATTCAATTTTGATATACGTGTATTTTTCAAACTCGTTTTTATTTCCAAATTCTATATTTTCCCTTATATTTTAAATTGTTATTTTTATTTGGGTCTTGAATTTTTTCTTTATTTACAGTTCTTTTCACCTTTTTTATTTTTACTATACTTTGTATTACTCTTAACCCTCGAATGTCCAGGGGGTGTCAATTGGACCCCCCATAGGTTTATCCGACCTAAAATTTGAAGCTTTCTAACAATCAAAATGAAACTTTCAGTACCTGTAGTCTGATAATGAGTGCATCTTTTGACGTTAATTGGATGACGTCATCACTTATAATTTATGC
>JAOBYH010163980.1:0-10599 GCA_025403525.1 Umimayanthus kanabou
TTGGTGTCAATAAATTCGTCACTGTAATCGTTCTTGTGAAATAGTAGGCGGCAGTCACGTATTTATCAAAGTCAGTCGGCGTTTTCAACTTATGTAGATTTCAAAAAACAGACCTGCACTTAGTTCCAGCTTGATCACCAACCTTCTTAAAATCTTCGTAGTTGATCATCTTAAAAAATACCAAGAAAACCTCTCTTTATGAACATGTAATAAAGGAATTTGTTTGCAAGCATAGTTTTTGTGTCTGACTCTATCAGGTCTACTGGCTTGGAAAAATGGACTGTGTGCATTAACTAGACAGTGTTTATCTGTACACAAAGATTGGATGTCTGTCTATTCTTATCAAATCAATAAAATTAAATGTAAGGATCTACATGTAGATTTAACAGAATGGTGTTGATCAATACCATATAAATTATATATGTGAAACTATCAGACAAGCAGGTCAGTAAAAGTAAGTACTAACAGAGAATGCCGGCAGAAATCCTTGTGTGCCTGTGACTCCCCCATTCTGGGAAAGGATGGGCAATGCACAATGGGATTCTGAGATAGGATGGGCAATGCACAATGGGATTTCGGAATTTAAGGATAAATGCCTGTAACATCTAGATGTGAAGTGAAGAAAAAGGAAAGAAAGAGAGCACAATCCATCTGTGGGCATTGACTGGCCAGAGTGTGGACGCATCTAGGCTAGCAAGTTCGGGCTGCACTCCCACATCACACACCGATATTCTCCAATTATTAATATTATTGTTATTAATAATTATGTTATATTTACTATACCTGTTCATCACCAAGAACTGGTGGTGTATGATGTTTGTCCAACAAAAACCATAGATTCTGCAGAAACAAAATCAGAATATGATTGATTGTAATGCATAATTATCCAAAGGCAGTGTAAAAAGACAAATAGTTTGAACTCTACTTTAAATTGTAAGGAAGCATGAGAGGTACTCATGTCTGGTAATTGAAACAGGCATTCCGGAATTCCGCACTGCTGCGATTTCGTGGAAATTTGCGGAATCTCTGCAGAATCACGGAATTGTGTTCAAATCACAGAATTTTGTGTTGGGCAAGCTTAAAATTACAATTTGCTGTCATGTACAAGTTTGTGTATCAAAATTTCCCCATTGGAAATGAGATATTTTGATAAATAAAATAAATGGAAGTAAATGTCTTGTGCCTGCTGGCAATCTTCCAACAGCATTCAACACACGAGCGGTGCAATGTTGCTCTATCTATTGATCATGATATATTTTGTGTTTCCGCGATTACAACATGAAAAAGCATAAATTAAACACGTATTTTCCTGTTCTATTCGCAGTGGTCTTTCAAATGAATATTGGGTCTTTTTACTTTTTTTGCTTTGATAAAACTAAAAGCCTAATTTAACAGACTTTAAAAAGCAGGATTCGAAGAGTTTACTTGTAAGTGTCTGTTAAGGTTCTGAGCGTCTTTCTCAAAATAAAAAAACTAATAAAGGTATTTAATACAGTACGCGTGCCACAGACCACGAATGTTGTATGACCAAAGGTCGAGATCTAATTTAATACTGGGGAAAGATAAACATATCTTTTATTTGTGAAAATGCACTAATGGTTTTCTCATGCCAGTTATAGATAATGAAAACGCTTATAAGTTCTAGATATGAGAAAATTGTGTGAAAATATTTTGAGACAAATCCTATTTATAGAACTGTCAAGTCCGTGATCGTCTGCAATTCTCTGCGAGCTGTGGCAATAAGCAAAGTAGTTAAGTACTTGCGGGGAAACGTCATCAAAAAACAAATATATCTTTTATAAATCAACAAAATAAATTACCTGAAGTCTTTTCATTCAAATTTTTTTGTTTCAAAAGCAGACATCGTGTTAAAATGAACTTTCTTTGCTGTAAAACTTCTTGCGGGAAAACAATGTTGATTTCAGTATAACAACTATTTTAATTAATTCACAGAAGCTACATTCATAAAAAGCTTTTATTCTGTTTTTTCTCGGTTAGACTACAAACATATATTTATCAGAAGTATAATTAAGTTCCTTGAAAACAATTACAAAAAGAAAACCAAACTTTTGACCCAAATGAACATATTTCTGAACTGACTTCTGCCTTTTGACAAGCCGCATGTTGATCAAAAATCAGTGTTAATAACGATTTCGCTTGTTGCTTTCCTGAGCAGTTAACAGTGTAATACTGCAACAACTTTCTGCTGGTTTAATCTGTAATAATTTTTATTCTGACCCAAATCATAGAACTGGATGTACCAATTCGTCGTTAGAGCAGCGACAAAAGAGTGCAAAAACTGAAACATCGAATAATATTAAAGTGCATGTCCACAAAATATTGACAAACAGTATGCTCATGTTTTAGCATAATTTATTTTGTTTGCTTTTGTATGTTGAATAACACTGTGTCAATTGTTAGCCTGATAAAATGAAGTCTGTTGCTATTTATATGAGCTTTCTGCAACAGAACTTCAGTTTATTGCACTGCATAAACTAGTTATTTTTTCCTGCGGAATTTTGATTTTTTGCCGCAGAATTTCTACTTTTGGCCGCGGAATTGGGCAGAAAAATTCTGCGAAATTTTATTTTTTCCCCCGCAGAATTCCAGAGTGCCTGTTGAAAGCAAGTTAAGTTACATTTCTTCCCCCCAACATTATTACAAATAAGCAGTGGGCTTGTTATAATTTTACAGCATTTATTTTATTTTTTCTTATTAGATTTTTCCCTGAAGGGAGAGGGACACTGCTACAGATTTCCCCAATTACAGCAGGTACTTTGTAGGAAGGAGGTGACAGTCCACAACACTGGCATTAGTGTGGGTTCTTTTAAGTCCCCCGACAGAACGTCGAGAGAGAGACTAGACCAACAGCTTAATGTCCCTGTCCATGGATGGTGTGGCAAAAGAAGGTGCCGGGGTTTGAACCCAGGTCCTTCTGGATGGAAATCAAAGATCTTACCAACTTTGTGTACAGTACCTTGCACACACATTTACAGTACTGTACTGTCGAGTACATGTGTATTGTACTGTGCAGAGGGAAAAGATAAACTAACAAAGCCTGCTCACCTGCAGTTCATCATTATCCAGGAGTTCTCTGCTTTTTCTCTGAAGAAAGACAGCTCTAGATTCTTCTCTCAGTTTCTGAAGTAGCACTTCATCTTCAGCTGGCAGCTTCATAAAAGCAAGAGAACAGTCTGATTTGGCAAAATTTGCACTAACACTAATTAAATTAATGGCGATGCTATTGTTCCACCGGTCAGCTGCATCATTTCTAAGTGGGCATTAACATTTGCTGGCCATGTTCTGAGGGCCATGGATCAGCCAATCTCAGACCTGATACTTAATGGGAGTCGAAACAACTTCTGTGAAGTTGTCCAAGGTTGTTGAAACTTCTTGCCATTCCATTCTAAGCAAGGGCTGAAGAGGCTTATGTCAGATCGACAGCAATGGAAGCACACTTTAGGTGAGTATGAGAGGCGATTCATTATCAACATGATAGATGAGAAAGACTTACATTCCTGTTTATAAACCTTTCCAGTTCTAAGCCACCACCCCCCTCTCTGTAACAAATCTTTTTTACTATATTAAATCAGTATAACATAATATATATATATATTTATAAACCTCTTTACTATAATTTTTCTTGCTACTTTAGCTAATTTGGATGGAATTATCTCTCTTCTATTTCTTCTATCTTCATGATCAGAGAAAAACTCTCTTGAAAGCTGAAATAGCTTTGTTAAATTTTGAAGTTTGTTATTTTAAGTTTCAAATTATGTCTGACATTTAAAATTTAAAATATAGACCTCTTATTAGCCGAGTGTGAGGTCCATACGGCAAGTTATGAACCAAGTTTTTTCCTTCCTTTTATGGCTCCAAGCGTGAAGCATGCAGGCCATGAAAACAATGAAGGAAAAAACGAGGATCCATAACTTGCCATACGGACCGAGCAAATGAGGCTAATGAGATGTTTATTATATGGTTTTGATGATTATTCCAGGAAAGGAATGAATTCGTTTGACGTTTTCACAGAGCTTGAGGTCAGTACGGCTACTTACGGACCTGAAATTGACCAATCACAGCATGCAAAATGAGTCAGCCATATAATAAGTTTGAAATACATAGCCTACTGCAACTGAGGTGCTAAAAAGGCAAGTCTTTCAAAAGTACAGGTACCATACTCCAAACAAAAGTTCCTTACACTTGGCACATAAGAAAGTCACTCTAAATGATATTACTGTTGTCATATTGACCAGTGCTAAAACTCATTTATCAAACGTATAAGTACTGTACCTTGTAGTAGAACCTTGGGATTTGATGGAAATTTTTCTCTTGCCCATTAGCAGCAGCTCCCTTGCACTCAGTGTAACACTCAGTAAATAGTTCAGTTTCACTCTTGGAATTCTCAGCTCCCTGTGAGTCTGCACCTGTAGCATTAATCAGATATTACACTATTACAATAAGCTACAGCAGGGTTGCAGCTACAACATAAGTCAAAATTGATCCATGAAGGCATCAGTTCATGATATACTGTACATGTATCTGTAGTATCAAACACTGCACTACTTTATTATATCAAGCTATACATATATTTCTAATTTCATGAAACAAGAGAGAGTAGGCCATTCTAGTACCTGAGCACCAATTGATCGACTGTGATCAACTGTGCACAGTTGATTGATCACCGAAGATCAACCGTGGTCCATCGATCGATCTACCAAAGTCATGCGAGAACGGCCGATTGATCGGGCATAAGGCATAGAAAGCAAGACGACCGTGGTTGAGTAAGATTGAGCATGGTCGACTATGATCGAGCATGGTCAACTAAGATCGACCGTGGTCGATCATCACTGATCCTTTGATGAAGCTGCCCCTAAGCCTAACCTAACCCTAATCCTGATCGACTGTGATCAAGCGTAGTCGGCCATGATCGACCGTGATCGATGGTGGTCAGTTGATCGATCGATTGGTGCTCAGCTGCTGGAGTGGCCTAATATGAAACAAGACAAGCTTGGGTCACTCTCATGCTAAGTATGGTTTTTAACAGTGGTATAGCAAGAGAGTGACCCAAAGTTGCCTATAGTACGTTGTTTTAATTTGTGAATACAGTATTGGGTATCCGTATTGTAACTTACTCCAAATATACTGTGTCAGCCATACGGTGCGGATTGTTGACTTTTACCCAGTATTGTCCATTTTGCTCTTCTTTATACATCCTGGCTATTATGTATATTTCATAGATTGCTGTGGCTAGATACCCAGCAGCCAGGAATGATACTCAAAATGCTAGCATGAATGAATTTAAAAATACTAAATACCCTGCAGCTTCATATAAAAAATAAAATGTTTGACAGGTATCTAGCATATTGAGTGACTGAGTCCTTAGCTTTAAATTTTAGTTTAATAATCAAACTGAGTCAATCATGCAATCAATCTTTACTCTTTAGTCCTTCACTTTTGATTTCATAGCTTAGTATATATTACTAGTAGTATTAGTTTGTCGTAGAGAAAAGAATGTCAACTTCAAGCAAATGTCACTATAGCATTACACTCAAACTTACAGCAACAAAAACAACAGTTTACTTTTTATCTTAGTAGTTACAACTTACATGACGTATAACAATTTAGAGTTGTACTAGCAAGTCTGAAAACAGTATGGACTAATCCAGTCAGACTAAAGAATCAGCGGTTGACCAACCACGAGGTGGTTTTTGCTACTGAATAATCAATTATTCAATAAAGAAAATTTTGTACACATTTCTTGTATTTCAATTTGAATTTGTGAAAATCAGAAATAGTCCCACCGACAAGTTACAGCTGGTCACTATCTTACCTTTCTTTCGATCTTCTTCTTTACTGTTATTATACTTCCTCAATGTGTCTGCCCATCCCATCTTTAATAGTCGCGCACGACTGCTGGTGAAGCACAAGCTAGAACAACTACCCAATTTTTTCTCCAAAAAATCCCGCCATCTTGGTTATTTTTATCGATGAACTAAGCTCGAGACTGGGAACGAGTACACGCGCATTGCATTGTGGTTAGAGTGGTTACCGCAGACCCAATAAATTACAGGCTCAAATAAATGAGCAAGTGCTGACAGTGTCTGATTTGGCAAGCGCAGTACGACACGTTGGCAAAATACAAAGTTATAACCAATAGTTACAATGAAAAGTGTTCAAAATTGTAAAACGAAACAAAAGGATTTTAAAGGCAGTGCACTCTACTAACAAGTGAAGTTTCTAAAGCAGCGGTATCTTCAGAATTCTCTAATTCGATTACCAATATAACTATACTATATCGTATATGATCTTCAAGTTCACAACCGAAAAATGAGGACCATAGGCATAGTTCTAGCTGCTGTAGCATTTCAGCTGCTGTTTATCAGCAGTGTTTTAAGGAAGAACAGTGCAGAGGAAGTTGAGTCAGTTCAGAATTATTCGCAAGCCACGAAGGGAGATCAACAAGCTGATGAGAGTGAAGCCACTGTAAGCCAGGCCCAGGGTCAGGATATTTGGTTTGTCAGTCTTGCCTGGAACATTGTCGGTTACGCTACAATAGTAATACCCGCCGCCTTTATTATCAGGATGATAAAAAACTCGTCTTTCAACGAGAAGGAAGGTATATGTTTATTCACAATTGAATTAAAATGATTTTTGTTACCTAGGCTGGTTTAACCCTAATTTAATATATCCATTTTGATTCCTGCATTCTGATTGGTTTCCAGCAGCAATGATAACAGAATTAATCAAACTGTTTTGAAGAATTTCAAACAATAACTATAAAACGTCTTTTGTATATAAAAATAGTGATATATCTTTCAAAATGGCATTAATTTAAAATTGGTTATTAAGCTTCATGTCATGCTATTTTGGTCTGAGAGACTATATTGCAATTGAAGTCGCCACTACTGAAGTCGCCACCACATGAAAAATCTTACCACCAATAAAGTCGCCACGATTGAAGTTGCCACTGGGTTGTGTTCGATATACCAAGTGACAATGAGCCCTGAGTTGCACCACGAAGAATGCAACAATGTACTGTCACTATGAAGCAATGAACGATGGCACCTCACTTGGTATATTAAACATCATCCTCACCACCACCGTTCATTAATCTCGTCACCAAGTGAAGTCACCACCAAAAGTAGTCGCCACTACTTGAAACGGAGTTCTATTTTTGAACGGTTTCACTTTTTCGTGTTGAACTAAATCCTGCATGAAAGTAACAGCAATTCTAAATCTAAGATATACTTTACCTTGACAACTTACGATCATAATCTATGGCGACCAGACCGAAAGTAAAATGTAAATTTCTCGTACAGCAGTCTATCACTCACTGGTTTTTGGAGTATAATCCAATATTTGTTAAATCTCCAACAAAATCGACGGCACAAGCAATTGCGCAAGTAGCGATATTCAAAAGATAAACTTTTCCATGACTAAACTAGTACAAGTTAAACTAACGCAGACAATCAAGCGAAGGATGTTAGAGCATTAACTGGCTCTTTGTGTGGGTATATCATCATTGCGTCATAGTTGACGGATCCAAAACCGGCAGTAAATATCAAGCTGTACCGCCTGTCGTGCGTACAGATATACGTTCATGCACCCTCAGGTGAGACCGCAGGACAATGGCCAAGCCACAAACGCGATGGCACCGGTCACACGGAAAACTGCCAGGTGCAGCAATACACTCCTGCCTCCTGAAAGAAGAGCTCTCTCAAAGTCCAAGGTGCTTCTTCTGTCTCCCTGTGATAGATTTCCCTTAAGCGTGCAATGTAGCCAGCACAGCTGGTGTGCTGGTTTTTTCCCTTGCCATTTATGACTGAAACGCCAGCTGCGTTGGCTACGTGCAACGCACTGATCGGCATGACACAACAAAGAACTTTCTAGACACTATTTTACACATTTCATGATAAATCTAAACTTTTCATTTAACTGTCAGCTACTAAATGAACTTGGTTAAATCAGTTTTCGTTTGACCTATATTGCAAATGAAGAAAGGAAGTTCATGCACAAAAGTGAGAAGCTTGCTTGTTTTCAGTGAAGATCGAGCATAATGACAACAGGATTTACAATGTACCTAGTTCTACATGAAAGAAGTGAAACTGTCTAAAATAGAAATTCATTTTAGTGGCAACATAGTTCCACAGCAGTGGCGACTATTTTTGGTGACGACTTTTATTGGTGGCGAGATTAATGAATGGTAGTGGTGACTTTAATGGTGGCGGCTTTTATTGGTGTTGAGATTTTTCATGTGGTGGCGACTTCAGTAGTTGCGTCTTCAATAATTGGTGGCAAAGTGAATGTAATTCAACCATACTTGCAACTTCACATGAAACTTGTGTTGTGAGCACAATCAGTTTTGAAATCATGTGTTTGATTTCAGACAACATTGTACATGTACTCCACTCATTAATAATCTTGACTGGGAAGGGTGGCAGTGGTGGTGGTAGTAGAGATTTGGTGTTAATTAAATTATTAATCAACTTTATCGATTCACTCACACCAAGTTTCTCATTGTCCATATTACTCCAGACATGTTTAAGATAAAATGAATAATTTTCCCAATTTATTGATAGGAAATATATGAAGAGAAGTAATGAGAATTTAGGAACTCATCATTTGACGCTTTTCAGAGTAAAGGTTTTATCAAGAACATGTCAGACTGTACTTTCAAACCAGTTTAGTTGGTTTCAATATTAACCTTTTTATTTGGCCCCAGCCAGTTTGTCGGTATGTGAACTCTCCTTCTGTTATCCACATAAACTAAGTTGTTTGCTAATGAGCATAAAGCAAATGGTCATATGCAGCAATTTATCTGAGATGAAAAATAACATTCCACAAACCTTGTTTTTAAGGAAACTATACAGACAATTGAGGAGACTTTAGTTATATCTCCAAACCTTGTTTACAAGGAAACTATACAGACAATTGAGGAGAATTTAGTTATATGTCGTATGGCATTTCTGGAGCAGAGAGTTAACCCTTTCAGCCCCAGCCAGTTTATCAGTATGTAAACTCTCCTTACATTATTGATATAAAATAAATTGTTTGATAATGACAATAATTATAAAACAAATGATCATATACAGCAGTTAATCTAAGTTGAAAAACAAGATTCTCCCAACCTGTACAAGGAAACTATTGGCGACAGTTTAGGAGAACTCAGTAATATGTTGGGCCATATTACAATGTATTGAGAAAAGTACAGACTGATGTACTCACACTCCTGTTTCAATTGATGAACAATTTACTCTGAATTTAATTTCAATAGGCCACTTTCTCAATCATGCACAGAGCAAACTAGTTAAGAGTTTTGCTGGTGGCCACAATCCTTGATTACAATATTCTGTGATACTTTTGAAATCTTATCATTTATCCTCTCTCAGTAATTAATATTGATCTTTTCACTTTCTTCATCCAATCTGTCATGTTTACAAATCGTGTGAGCCCACCAACTGAAACCCTAACCTTGTTATGCACACGATTGAGAAAGTGGCTTATATGTACATGTACAAGTATTTAAAAGATCAGATAGCAAATCTAGTGTTGTTATGGAAACAACATCAAAACACATGAATCAATTAAAACATGTCAACTTGTGTTGACAGATTCGAACAAACACAATTACATGTATTGCGTGTTTGGGGCTGAGAGGTTAAACATGCATTGTACATTCTCTCAGGTCGTGGCTGCATGTTCAGGACCATACAGTTGTGTATATTTGGAACACCTGAGGAAACAGCAAGTCTTGAGGAAGGACCTTACAAAACAGGTGGCCGACTGGAAACAAATGATGCAGGCAGTACACAAATGTCGCATACAGCAGCCAGACTGATACTTTGTGTGGCAGGACTTCAGGTACAAAACAACTTAATAATAATAATAATAAACAGTCTTTATTAGTGTCAAGTCTTCTAGCAAGGCCACACAGGCCTCACTGATTGGGGACACTGTCCACAACACCGGCATTGGCCTACTCCTATCGACAAGTATGTCAGTTCTTTTAAGTCCCCTTCTATTTAGTTGACATTAATATTCTTGTAAGATTTTATAATTTTTGTATTGATAATACATCTACACTGGATTCTTAGGGGCAGAACATTTGACTTTTGAGGGAGGGGGGTGGTTTAGAAAATTTGGTCAATGCAAAAGTCTTTTCGCCCACTTTATAAATAAGGCAGATATTTTTTCATTCAAAATTAAGTAGTGCATGATATAGAGCATGCATAGTTCATTCTGTGTGTGTATACATGTGTGTGTGCACATGTACAAATGTGTGCCCTCTTGACCCATTATAATTTCAATCTACTATGTCTCAACTCAGGATGAAGAGCGGCGAAGTGACTCTGGCCGTTCTGGCCGATATTTCAAAGGCGTTTGACACCGTCGCCTACGAAATTGTTCTAACTAAGCTCCATGGCCTCGGTCTCTCTAAGTCATTCCTTACATTTCTGACCAGTTACTTAAGGTCATTCCATCCAAATAGAACCTGCACTCAGATTTTGGTAAAAGTTTATCCATTTGTAATTCAATATATGTAAACCCCAGAAATGAAATAAAAAAGGGGGGTCCCCACACTACTTATAGAGATAG
>JAOBYH010164091.1:0-10596 GCA_025403525.1 Umimayanthus kanabou
ACAAGACTTCAGTACATGGTACAGTTCGGAACAGTCTTGTTTACATTTTGAAATTCATCTTTTTGCAGCGGAAACACTGGTGCGCGGTTTTAACCAATTAAAAAAAATACTAACACGATGGCGGTTGCTCAAGTGCAATAATTATGTCAATTGAATCACTCATCTGATGAATTTCAACACTGTTGTCCTTATTGCTATTGTTGTAAATAACATTGAGAACTGACCCTGTCTACAGTCTGGGAAACATGAAGGTGGACTAGCACACCAAGTGCTTCTAGTCCAGTTATCTGCTAAGTGAAAAGTATCCAGCTTCTAGTTCTATCTCTAAAGCTAATTTCTCAATTTTTTTAAAGAGATCGAACGCACTACACTGATCTGTGATTACTTCTAGTTTATATGAATATTAGTTTATTTATGTATGTTTGTATGTATGTATGTATGTATGTATATATATGTATGCATGTATGTATGTATGTATGTATGTATTTATCTATTTATTTATTTATTTATTTATTTATTTATATTTATTTATTTATTTATTTGTTTTGTTTATTCATTTGTTTATTAATTTATTTAGCATTTCTCATTTTACGTTTATATGTTTGTATTTATCTACTTTTTTCTGTATAACACGAAAATTGGTGAATCATGTAACTTCAACAGGCCCAGAGTCCTGCGTTATAGGTTTTCTCACGAATTTCACGAACGGAAATCTAAAAGCAACACGTGAACGAGAAACGTTTTGGAAACCTCCACGAACGGTGAGACTGATAAAATAGCTGGCTTTCAAATACACAAATCAGACACTCAGTGAGATTTTATGTGAGCCAGTATGAAACCTCTACTGTGACATTGATCAGCAAATCTTTGAATTGCGCCAAGGGAAACGATTTGGTCTGGTGCTAATACTTTTTATTGCGTTTCTAATCCTTCGTGATGACATTTCTTTGTTCATTGTGTTAAACGTATCTCTTTTTAGAACAGTTTTTTGAACTAGTTCACTTCAATTTTAAAGTCGCAAGAGACTGACAAAGCGGACGCATGAGATCGCATCACTTGCTAGGATGACATTCTGTTACTACATATCTGAGGGAGCATCCGTGTGGCAGGTGCAAAAACGACTTTCTCGTTTTTGTGAATTTTCGTGTTAAGAACATCTATCGTTCGTTAAGTTACAAATTTGGTAGACAAGTTTCACTTTTATCAAAGATAAGTATATCAAGTATCAGAATTTGAAGAAGGCGTTTTCTTCAAGTTTGTAAGAGGTAATCTTTGATCAGCCGAAAAAGTGAAATTTTCCTCAATTTCTCTATAATAGCAATATAAAAGACATTCATTCAAAACTGTGGCACGTCTTTGTTAATACAAGTAAATCACAAAACAGTTTGTTTGCCGTTTTTCCGCTCTATTATTCGGAATAATTAACTTATTTAATCCTCACAGCCCCAAACACCTTTGACGTATTGCAGGATTCTCCAAAACTGTCTATAGCTTCCTTGTAAACTGGTTGGGAGAATTTTGTTTTTTAATCTTAGGAAACTGCTGTGTATGATCATTTGTTTTATTCACATTACCAAACAACTTGTTTTCAAGTTATGCGAATAATGGATAAAGTAACATACATATTGATAAACTGGCTATAATATTCTATTTGAACACTTATTTTTCTCTGTCTAGCAGATAATATGAATATATTGGCTCAGTCGAGATCACACATGTAGCCTGCGCCAAATCATATGACCAATTTTGTCAGAAAGAGAACTGACAGTTTGTTATTTCTAAAAGGACATTTCGAGCGGGGAGAATACGGCATACTTACAAACTGAATTTGTGTGCAACATTCTTGCGGGAATCGAAATACGGGTCCTATGAAAATACATTTTTAATCCAGAGTCTTGTGGAGACAAGCAGTCAAGGAAGATCGTTATTGAATAAAACCTCCATGATTGAGCTCCAAGCTAAGATATTATATATATTTTACAAGTTTGGAATATTCGTTTTATTACAAGTATAGACGCAATTGTTTTACTAAGAAAACAAAGCTGCATATTTTCCATATCCCTACAAGTGAGGGTATTAACTGAAAATTTTCCCAAAATTTGCAAAAATCGTCAAAAACCTTTTCAAACCTTTTGGATAATGTCCATCATTTCCAAACATTTTTTCAAAAAGTTCTGGAGTTTTCGGAAATTTCATGCTTTTTGTCTATAGAATATAAAGACTGGTTTGCAAACTATATATAGGTTTAAATGTGATAAGTTAAAGTGCTCTAATAAATATCCCAAATAATACCTTCTGAGCGTTAGCCCTAGAAAGGAAATGGGCCCACACGGAGAAAGAGAAAAAATCTCTGACCCCGGTGGGTTTGCAAACTATCGATTTTCATACTAGCGTAGCTTACTAGTTTTTTAGTTTGAGCACTCTGGCAAGGTACGAAGATCCCACATGCGTGGGATTTTCTGAGGCGGCTATATTGCCTTCCCTCAACTCCAGCATCAGCACTGCACTGATGAGGCCCAGAAGGCCGAAACAGTACTGTCTGCAGTTAGATTTTCATACTTATATATTTTCTTGACACCGTGCCATATCCTCTATTTGCCTCCTCCACAGGCACATACCAAGAATCCTATACAACTGTGGTAGAAGAAAATGAAACATTGAAAGCAGAGATCAAACAGCTACGAAGTGTGGTAATACAGTTGAAAAGTGGAGAACAGATGCCCGTTAGCGACGAGCCAATCGCGTGTCAGAGGGTTGAACAGGTAGAAGGCAGTTGTCCCACAGTGTTTAACGGTGAGGTGGCAAAAGAGATGGAGGCTACCGTTACGAGTCTTAATGGTGAAAACAAACATCTGCATGAGCAACTCAAAAAGCTGAGAGAAGACAAGGTGTTTGCTGAATCTGAAATAGAATCACTAAAGCTCAAGGTAGACGAACTTACAAAAGAGAAAAAAATATTTGAACAAGAACGCCATGGTTATAACAATAAAGTACATGTGTTAAACGAGCAACTTCAGCATGCCGATTATACCCAGCTCCAACGAACACAACAACTGCAAGACGCCTTGCGAGAATCGCGCGAGAAACACGAAGAAGCTTTGAAAACTATAGAAGCTTTTCGAATTCAAGTCAGTGCTTATGACAAGAGAATCGAAGGCCTTGATGCAAGTTTAGTTCAAGCTCGCGCTAGAAATGCTGATCTAGAGAAGAAGTTGGCTAGTCTTCCGCATCGCATACGAGATCTGGAACATGATTTGAGTTCTGTTACAAAAGAAAAAGAAAGCAGGGAAAGGAAGCTGAAGGAGCTTAGCAACAAGCTCTTGGCACTTGAGCAAGAACTTGCTGAGACACATCTAGAAAAAGAACGCTTCCGATTACAATATACAGAATACAAGAACAAAGCTGAGCAGCAGTTGAAAATGCGCTCGCAGCAACTCAGTGACGCTCAGGTGCGCTGCGAAGTGTTGCAGAAAGAAACAAAGGATAAAGAAATGAGTATCCAACAACTAATGAGAGAAACAACTAACATAGGAACGGAACTGTATGCTCTCAAATCACAGTTATCAGAACAGGAAACAGAGGAATACCAAGTTATTTGCAAGGAGTTGAACGTTGTCAGAGAGGAAGTCAAAGAATGGAAGACGAGTTATAACACGTTGAAAAAACAGGACGAAGAGTTGGAAAATAGGAATAACCTTCTGTTAGTCGAGATTAAGGAGCTAACGGAAAAGATAACACAATTTGGGAATCAGCATGGAAGTGAGAAGCAAGACCTTCAGTCCAAGATCCAAGAACTGATCAGTACCGAGAGACAATATAAAGATCAGATAGCGACACAAGAAAAAGACTTGGACGCGCTTGTAACAGAAAATGACGAATTGCGGAAGATCTTGTCAGAGCGAGATAAAGCGCTTGACAGTAGGATAGAAGAATTCGTACTTCTTGAGGAAAAAGCTCAGAGATGGCGTGCCAGCTACGAGGATGTTCTAAAGTCGCAAGAGAAGTTCTCACAAGGAAGCGATAAAGAACGGAATACCTTGAAGACTGACAACAATACCTTGAAAGAGCTGGTGCACAAATTACAAGAAGACATCCTGTCACTGACGCAGGAAAAAGAACCACTGAAAAAAGAAAACGAGACGCTAAAACGACAACAAGACCGTTGCCAAGCCGAGATTGTCGAGCTTAAACAAGAGAAAGAGTCCTTATTCAGTAACACAACAGATTTACAAGAACAAACCTACAGAATGCAGGACAAACTTTCCGTACTTGGTAAACAGTATGAATCTGTTCTACACGAGAGCAACTATCTGAGAGAAAAGCTTAAAGAGCACGAAAACTCGCGCCCTGAAATCGTAGCTAGTCTAGAGCAAGAAATTGCTACCATTCGTAATCGCGAAACCAAGCTCCAAGAGGAACATTCGGCCTGTGGAATGGAGGTAGAAGAACTAACAAACGAAAACAGTTTACTGAGAAAGACTCTTGATGAACAAGCAGACATTCATGCAAAGAACAAAGCGAATTTTACGAAACAGTTGAGCTCTCTACAAGGAAACATTTCGACTTTACAGCAACAATTGCTTTCTCTAAGGAAGGAGACAGAAACTTTAGCCAAGGAAAACGACTCTTTGAAAACTACGCTGAACGAAGACGCTGAACTACACGGAAAAGATAAGGACTCTCTTCGAAGAAATATTGCGACTTTGGAAAATAACAATGAAAAAATTGAAAAAGAATTGGACAGACTTCGAACTGAGAAGACACGTTTGATACAAGAAGCAAACAAACTTAAAACTACAGTAGAAAAAGAGAGAGAAGCAACAGAAAACCACAAACGCGATCTTCAACACCAGATCGTTGTGTTGCAAGATGAAGCAGACAGATTTCATAAAGAAATGACTGTTATTGTAAAAGAGAATGATTCTTTATCAGCAGAGAGGGATTCTTTGGTCAAAGATAACGACGATTTAAGGAAGTTGCGAGACGAAGAAATGAGTTTAAACGACCAGGATAAAGAAAGTTTACAAAACCACATTATTCTGCTTGAGAAAAAGATTTCAAAACTACAAAGAGATTTAAATGAGGTCAACAAGGAGATTTCGTCTTTCAAAAGTGAAAACGAAAACTTGGAAATGATTCTGGAGAAAGAAAGGTCTGCTTCCAAAACAGATAAAGATACTGTTGTGAACGAAAACAAAGTTTTGAGAAAAACGTTGGATGAACAACGAGATTTGTTGGCAAAGAACAACACAAATTTTAGAAAAGAAATAACCGTTCACCAAAATAAAACAACAATGCTACAACAAGAAATTCTTGTTGTCACAAAAGAAAAGGAAACTCTGGTTAAAGACATCAGCAATCTAAAACGTTTGTCAAGCGAAGACGCTAGTTTGCGTGGAAAGGAAAAAGAAACTCTTCTTCGACGTATTTCTTCTTTGGAGAATCTTACTGAAAGCCTTGAGAAAGAAATGGTAGAGAGACTGGAAACAGAGAAAAATGCACTGAACGAAGATTTAAACAACCTCAAAAACACTCTGGAAGAGGAAAAGAAAGCAAGCAAACAGGTTGAAAGGAAACTTCGAGATGAAGTTACTACACTACAAGATGATGTTGATAGACTTCACCGAGAAACAGCTAACTTTGTTTCAGAGAAAGGTTCTTTGTCAATGGAAAAAGATCGCCTAGTTAAGGAGAAAGAAGATCTACAAAATGTCCTAGATGATGAAAGAAATCTAAACGAAAAAGAGAAAGTGTCTTGGCAGAACCAATTATGTAGCCTGGAAAAACAAATTTCCAAGACCCAAGAAGAACTTGACAAGCTTGTCAAAAGCAATTTATCTTTACAGAATAAGAACGATGGTTTGAGAAACGAAATTGAGGAGGAAAGAGTTTCAAGCGTGGAAGAAAAACAGAAATTAGGACAAGAGTTAACTGCTTTGAATGACCACAACGCAAGGCTAAGTAGTGAGCTTAGCGCTTCCAATGAAGATTACAATTCTCTGAAGAAAGAGTTTGAAAGTAACAAGCAGGAGATCATTGTTCTTGAAACACAGCTGATAACGGTTCGCACAGATCTTGAAAAAGAACGAACACAAGAAACTAGTATGAGAGATGGACTTGAAAACCAGATTGTTTCTCTGGATGAACGAAATAAAGAATTGAAAGATCAAATATCAAAGCTACAAAAAGATCTCGATGAAAGGGGCAAGGAAAATAACCATTTAGTCAGGCAAAATGCTGACATCGGCAACAAATTGGACAAAGAAAAACGCTTACACAAGAACAGTCGAAGTAGTTTGTACAGTCAGGTAACGTCGTTAGAAGAGCAATCATCAAAGCAGCAAGAAACCTTGACAAGTCTTAACGAGGAGAATAAAAGTCTGACAGCGGAACTGGCAGAGGTGAGGGAGAAGTTAAATGCAAATCATTACAACCAAGAGAACTTACAGGATCAAATTGCTTCTTTTCAAGTTCAGATAACTAAACTGAAAGGAGATGTGTCTAGTGTCAACAGCGAAAAAGATCACTTCAGTTCAGAGAACAAATATTTAGCAAATCAAAATGCTACCCTGCAAAACCAGATAACAACATTAAACAAAAACCTATCCAGCCTTCAAAAAGATTTCGATAGCTTGGCTAAAGAAAATGAAGAGCTAAGATCTCAGGTTGCTGTCATTCAAGATGAGCGTACCAAACAGGATCAGAAGTTAACTATTGTCCAAAAAGAAAACGCTTTCCAGATTTCTAATTGCAGTACTATGCAAAATCAAATCAGTGACCTAGAACAACAGCTTGCAGAACTTCAACAAGAGCTGATGAATGTCCGGAAACAGAGAGATTCCTTGACAGCAGATGTGAAATCTCTGCAAGACGAAACAAAGACGGACAAAGACAACAAAGAAAATTTTCAAAGGAAGATTGTTTCTTTACAGGAGCAGATATCCAGACTTAAGTCAGAGTTGACCACTGCGCAAACGGAGAAAGACTACCTTACCAAAGAGAACAAGGACTTGAAAGGACGGAATCATGTCATTGAAGATCAGATTGCAGCAGCAAATAAAGAATTGTCACAAGTTCAAATGGAAAAAGAGTACCTAGTCAAACAGAACGATGACTTCAAAAGACAAATTTCTGCCTTTCGAGATCAGATTGCCAGGCTGAATAAAGATTTTTTGAATATCCAAAAAGAAAAAGACACTTTCGGAAAAGAGAACAAAAACCTAAAGAGCCAACTTGTTGTCCTTCAAGATCAGATTTCCAAGGTGAACAAAGACTTATCGAGTTTTGGAAAAGAGAGAGATTACTTCACCAAAGAGAAACAGGAATTAGATGATCTTCTGATCAGTGAAAGAAAGCTTCATGAGCTTGCCAGGCAAAAGCTTGTACGTCAAATTGAAGACCTTCAAAATCAGATTGAAAATCTTCAGGAGGAGAACATTAAACCTGCTGTGGAAGAACAAGTCATGTGCCAGGTGGAAGACACGGTAGATGCTGTACCAGACGACAGTGCTGAGAGACTTCAAGAACTACAAGATGCCTTTGATAATTACAGAGAGGAACAAGAAAAGAAAGTGAGCAATTTAAACACTCGTATTGCCAATTTAGAAGATGAGCTCGCCAGCATAAGAAAACTGAAAAAGAGCCTAAACGACGAGTTGTTGGCTTTTAAAAATAGCTCACAGTTAAAACAAGATCAGTTGACACGATCTAATGAGCGCAACAACCAGCTAAAGATTGAACTCGCTAACAAAGAACAGACGATAACTGAAATGCGCCGGAAAGTGGTGAGACTTACCGAGTTGGAATTGGAGCTAAAACAGTGCAAGGATGACAACGACGAACTAGAGCAAGCGCGAGCGGAGATTCTGTCACTTAAAGATACATGTCGAGACAATGAGTTCTTGAGAAAGATCATGGGGCAGATAGAAAAAGACAGAGACAATTTGCGAAATGAGAAAAACAAGCTACAAGAAAGTCTAACTCTTCTTAACCAAGATCTGCTGTACTTCAAGAGCCTAGAGCCACAACTGCGAGAAACAAAACAAACGCTTTCTGATCTACAGACTGACAAGAAGGCGGAAATAGAAAGCCTGACACTTCACATCAAGGAGCTAGAGAGCAGCCACACATTAGTCGAGAAGACTACAATAATTGAAATTGAGTCAAGGATTATGATTAAAGAACAAGAGTTAAGAGATCTCAAGGAACAACTTGACACCAAGCTCAACGAATGTGAGTGTCATCTTAAGGAACTACAAGACGCAAGATCCGAAAACGCGGAGCTCAAAATTGATGAAGCCTGGAAACCGCGATACGAATCTCTGAAACTGCACTACAAAGAATTAGAGAAAGAGAATGTCGTACTCCAAAATGAAAAACAAAGTCTAGCCAAACAGCTTCAAATGTTTAGAGATAAAGTTTCAAAACTGAAAACTGATAAACATGAAGTCGGAGAGACACTTAATACGAACATGGTACGTTCTCGCAAGAATAGCACAGTTGTTGACGGAAAGACACATGCAGAACAAAAGAAAATAGAAGAACTACAGAAGGAATTGGAGCAAGTAAAGCAAGAATTACTTAACAAAGAGGGTATTCTCGTGTCTCATGAGAAGCAGTTCCGAAGTTTAAGGGTAGAGGCTGAGATGAAAGACAACAAAATTACCAAAGTAAATGAGGAGAAAGAGCAACTTCGAGCACGAATAACTGAGTTAGAGTACGAAATGAAACAGCCTAATCAGTTTACCAAGAATACTTCTAACAATGAAGTGAAGACCCTACGCCTTCAAATTCAAGAGCTTGAAATTGAGATAATCTCGCTACGTGCACAGCTTGAGAAAAAGATTGTAATTATTGAAGAAATCAGTCTGGTAAAAGAAACACTAGTTTCAAGAATTACTGAGCTGCAAAAAACAGTAGTTACTCTTAGAAAACAAGCTAATGATACAGAAAAAACTATTTACGCTAAATCAATTGAACCACAATATCAGTCAACGCAACCAGAATCAAAATCGTCGACACTCAACATTGAAGTGCAAGGCTACCCCGAAGTTGTCGAGTTTGACGTACTGGTCAACGAGTTGGAACCCATGGAGGGTACGCCTCGAGAGATTTCCACTCTCTTTGTACCAATAAAGCCTGTATCATCCATCTTCAAACACCAAGAAATCAAGATTCAGTCGGAACAGGATCAAGAAGAGAAAGTGATAGTTGTGCCAGTTACTCCAAAAAACAGTAATCGAACCCCCGACGGTGGAGATTCCAACATTTTGGCCGTGCTGGTAAAAGTTCGAGATGACGACAGTGACAATATTAGCATTGCGTCCTCTTTTACTTCAAGACGAGCACGGGTCAACGTTGTTACAGAAAACGAGATAAAAGAGGAGCTTGATCAATCTCTGGAGGGAGTACCCGGTGACACACAGGTCGGACCATTGAGGTACAAGTTCGAGTACCCAAAACAGGGACCCACAGCGCTACCCTCAATCCGAAACACTCCGCCTATCCGACACCCAACCGAGATATTTGATGTCGAGCCAGACGAAGACCCACAAGTGGCTATCAAGAAACGTTCTCTGTCAGCTATCGAAAAAGAGTGCGTTGTTGAGCCTGATGCGTTAAAAATTAGGCCAAAACCCATTTCACAAGCGTTTGATGCGACAAAATTGATGAGTAACGTTCCAATAACGAATAGATTGGTACCAACCAGTGAAGATCTGATACTCGCCGCTCAACGGCTTAGAAAAGTAACCCCAGTAAAGAAAGACCAGAACAAGGAAATTGCTTTTGACAACAAGAATGCCAAAGAACAAAGGAAAAAGTCTCCTTTTGGAACAATTTATCAACCTGATCCGAGAAAACGCGCTGTAACTTTTCCAGTGGATGAAAGAGAAAATGGGTTCCAACCAACACCAACCGATGTACAACTAACTAATGGCAATGGAGCCTTTAGACCAGTTCCGAAAAACCGAACAAAACCCAAAGGAACACTGATTGTTGAGCAATATGATGTGCCAGCAGAGTTCGACAAACCACGTCGTTTTAGTCGCGGGAGTGTAGAAATACTAAATGAAGAAACTCCTCAGAGTCCTCTCAAGATCAGCTACCTTGGAACAAAAATGGATGAACCCGATTATCTACCTTCAGAGAATGTTACCAGACATGGTACGGTACCACAACATCCATTTCCAGCAGGTACCTTCCCCAGAGTTGGCAGAAGACCCTTCCCAAGGAACCCACCACAGATGACGAATCATCATACTGTCAGTGGCAACTCATTCCTACCCAGCAGACGTCGCGAGATGGAGGGATACGCGTCAGATTCGTCAGCGGACTACTATAGGCCATTGATGCGCAAGGACGCCAACTCTGTGGGCCAGTCTGCTGGTCAGCAGAAAGGGCGCAAAGCAAAGAAGAAAAAGGGGACACTACGCAAAGGTCGTCACTCAGAACATTCACAGTCAAACCAAGAACCAGTTATATCTTTTGACATTTGAGCACGTGGTGCCAGAGCGTGAACTAAAGCCCTGTTTACACGGCACAAACTAACCCGGGTTCGACCCGGGTTAAAACTAACCCAGGTTAGTTTCTGTCGTG
>JAOBYH010164202.1:0-10595 GCA_025403525.1 Umimayanthus kanabou
ATTGCGACAGTACGTTGCAAAGCGGGTTGCAGTGGACATGTTACACACTGCAACTGGCTTCGCAACGTTGCGAAAAGAAGGTTGTTCAACTTTTTCTGCAACTTGCTTCGCAATTTTTCGTTGCGTTGCAAGTTGTAGAGAAGGGGTGTTACACGCGCAATTTCTTCTGCAACTTGCTTCGCAATGGCGTTGCATTGCAGGTTGCAGAGAAAATTGCCTCGTGTAACAGCGCCTTTACACGCTTTGAGATTAGTCCAATTCTTGCGTAACATAACAAGCCAATCACGAACGACCACATATATCCGTGTGACTGAACAGGCTATTGTGAGTATTGTGCACAAATATACAATTGGACTAAATGAACCGTTGATAGAGCGTGGGCCTGCTGCAACGCAGGCCAGGTGGACGCGTCTCGATTTTTTTTCTTTCTTTATCCTCCCTGAAGTAAATCGAGTCCTTCTTTCTATTTTCCCTTTTTTCACTTCAAAACGGAACAATATATCATAGCAGAAATCAGAAACGGTATAGCATATAAATATGATATAAAAAATCTAGTAAATAATTACCGGCCATTTTCTTGCACGAGCAATGACATTAGATTCCTATTCCACTTCATGTAAGCTGGTTCATATTTTGGTGCTTCCCAAATGTTGTAGAGATTGTAGTGAACAACTAAGATCAAAGTATTCTTTGACCCAAGCTATTTGACTCATACTGATTACCACTGAAGTATAACGCAAGGCCCGAGTTAGGCTACGGCGTAGCCTCTTGTTTTGGGCTCAGTATTAGACATTACAGGTTTTACATATAAGAAGGTCTCCGAGCTGCTGTAGAAGCTTTTCAACCGCTTTATAAGACTGACAAGATCTAGATCTTGCCCTTGATGTACCCCGGAATTAAAGTCCCGTTTAAATTTTATCCCGGGGGATAGAGGGAGTCCTATATATATGGACTGTACAGGGACGTGCCTCTGAAAAAGGTATGATTATGATATTTAGTCGTTTTTAATTTGAAACAGGGTACATGTATATAAATAGGTCGTTTGTGGTATGGATATCGTTCGCATTTTGTTTTTGTCTGGAACATGCAGAGTATATTCTTAGCATGTTTTATCAGTGAATTTTGGGATTTCTTGAGCCTCAATGTTTTACAAAAAAGGTTCTTAAAAAATGAGTGTACCACAAAGCGGTCTTTTCAATTTCTGACTCGCCCTTAAATTCTTTTCTGAGCACATTACTGTCAGATCCAAAGAATGTTCAGTGTTTTCCTTCAAAAATTTCACACGAAGAATGACTGAGCTAAATGGAAAATCACTGAGCACTGACTACAAACAGCAGATTATTGCAACTCGTGCTCCAAAACAGAAACTATATATTACTTCTAAAACAGGCTTCGAACAACCGGGCCCTGGGTTCCAGAGGAAAGACTTCGCTCATGTCAGACGATAATTACCGGAGGCCGGCCAATATCGCCCGGTATTATGAGCGAAGTCTTGTCCCTGGTAACCAGGGTAGTAGGCACGTATTGACTTTGTACGTGATGAGCTGCACACACACTTTTGTCACTCTTGCGGACGTAAGTTAAAAACGACCCTATCTGAATGACTGATCAAAACGTAAGTTTAGATATAATTCCCTCAGAAATCTTTATATGAGCACGCAGCAAACACTATCTGAGAAAAAAAAATAAAGCCGATCTAAGTTTTACAAGGAGTAAGCTGGGTTTTTTTTATCAATTTTATGAGCCCAAAGAGTTACTTGAATGATGATCTTTTTACTGGCCATGCACTCGGACCAAAACGCGAGATGGTTTCCTATTGGTTGACAGTGGAAGATTTTAGATATCTGTGGTCTGAATTGAGGCCAGTTTTAGTGCAGCTTGACTGTATAGCGTAGACAATATTGGACTATTGCTAACTTCGCATATTTACTGATCGATTCAACCACAATAGCGTGCTAACTAACTAACTACTGTTCCTGTCACGTCAAGTGAGAAAGGAAAAAAGACAAGAAGACAACTATGAGTCTAAGCAACTAAAAATTCATTTTTAGCTCTAACACAATCAATTTTGAATTTAATAAATATAATTAATGCATAAAGTTTTTAAAACATATGAACTTAAAATTAAGTTCAAGTGCCGGGATTAGAGTTAGAGTGAGAGATTAGTGCTACCACTCCATACAGCTAGTCAACAAGTTTTTTTTATCATGATTTCATTGGTCTCTCTGTTTGTGAATCCACTTCATTATATATTGATGTACCCTTATCAACAACTCATATATTATTTAACAGTGTCGGGAAAATCTTGTGTCGACAAACCAAAATTATCGCAAATATGCGACATTTGTTTCACGACGTTTCGTCAGCGCAACATCGCAATGTTCTGACCAAATTGAACGAAATGCATTTTATTTTTAAAAATAAATTGGGAACGTTTCAACAAACAAAAAGACCTTAGTTTTTGTTAGTTCAGTTGACTTTTTGTTATCGGGAAGAATCAAACTGAATGTCGAGATCGAGAAAAACTGTTTTGGTTTGTCGTGTAAATGATTGTATTTCCATAACAATGCTTCCTTGGCAGACACTTGCTCCATTGTTGTATTTGCACAGAAACACAGTAAGCGAAGACAATGGTCGCACTTATATTGAGAATAGGACAACCATTTTCCATGTGTTGAATTCATTTCAAAATCAATTAAGAAGCGTTGTCGCCATTAAAATTGGCCATAGAAAGAGAACAATCTGGCGTTGAATGCTTTCTCGGATCATTGAGTACAAGAACCGCCTTCTGCTGGAAACTCAATTTGCAGGAAAACAATATTTAGAAAAGCTGTTCGCTTTGCCATCGTCCAGCTGATATTTATGACTTTGGTTCGAATATTTAAGCAATTAGATCATGAGAAAGATAAATTACTTGTTTTATGATAGGTCACAAGAATGGACCAAACTAAACTTACACGTGCACGTCAATGGTGGTAAATTGCAAAGTACAAGCTGCTAAAAATTTTGCCTCCGGTGTTTCTGAAATTCTTTGCCATTTTAAAAATCTCATTTTCTAGTTTATTGCTTGTTTAGTACAAAAGCTGCAGTAGCCACTTGTTATTGCGGCTAACTGGTAATTCAGCACTAATTACATTTAGATATGAAAACAGAGTTTACGAAAAGAGCAGAATTTGCCGAGTCGGGTGGCAATTCGCTATCTGAAAGAAAAGACAAACTGTCAAATATCAAGTACTCGTTATATTTGAAAGCTCGTGGCGATGAAATTCATTTGAAGTTCATTCGAAAGCTTTCGTACCTTCAGTTCAATAAACGTGGAAAAATAATTGGTAATGGTAGGCAAGATCGAATATCAAGCCTCTTGGCCCAGATTGAAATTGAAGTCGCGCTTGAAATACGAAGAAGATTGAGAAATGATTTGATGAGTGTTCCGGGTTGAGTTCAGTGTTTGGGTCATTTATTGTAACAGCGGGTTGGCAGTAAACAGTTGGGCCTTTGATTGTTTACTTTCCCAAAGAGCTTTCCATCCGACCAGTAAATAGGAGATACAACGAATAAACATGTCGTCGTTCATCCGGGATTTTCCAACCAAGAAAACCGCAAACCGCAGCGCAGTGTAGCGCGGACGAAGACTGGGGAAGTATTAAACAAAGCTTTAAGACCGATTTAACTTCACATCAGTATACAGTGCAGCGCAGAGAGAACGGTTCAAATGGCAATTCTACAGGTAAAACCAGTTCATATCTAGATCTTTTGGTGAATGGCATCTGTAATTAATCCTTTATATGACACACTAACCACGGAACAATTTAGCCGAAAGCTTGGCTGGGATTGAGAACTCAGAGAAGGCCGAAGGGTTTCTGTTGAACCAACAATATGATTTCTGTTTAGTGCTGTGTTTCTGTCATTGAACCAGTTACTGTGTTAGTTCATGCAGATGCGTGTTTAACCAACCGTTAACTCGGTTTCTGGTCACAGAGAATTAGGGTCGATCTGGTTCTCTCATGAATAAGACAGTGTATCAGGTAATATTTAGGCTGTTGAAATAAGTTCAGTGTGAAGTCCGCAGGCGAAGGCAAGCAAAGATCAACCTCCAGTTCTCTCCAAGCTCGGTTAACGTCAGACCACCATGGCAGAGTGGTCTCAGACTCGATAGTTTCTTTCAAAGAGCAGAAGATCTCCTTGGTGAGAAAAGAAATGACAAAACCGAACGCCAGCCTAAACAAACCCGGGAAACAAAGGCAGCATATGCTGTAAAGATGGTGTCCATTCTTTTAAAGCTCATTGCCTTGAGAAACAATATTTTTGACTTAATGTGGTGTCAAGACGAAAACTGATTAACCAAGATTAACTTAACATATCATCGACGTGTTTAAAACGATTATTTGAGACAAATCAACCAGAAACATCAGAATTCTTAGTTGCTGAAAATCAGGCAAAAGAGATTCGAGAAACAATATCGGAGGATAAAATTCGATTTATCGTCATCGATCAACAGAGGTTCCCGTCTTCATTCAATTTGTCCGTGAAATTTGAAGTAACACGATAAGGGTCGATAAGACGGGCCAGGTGATAGTTTGTTTGATTAATATTTAGGGTCGATGACAAGTGTGTATTTTATTAGTCCAACAGAGAGAGCACATTGAAGATACAAGACCTCAACCCTCACATCACTTGTGACCTGTGCAAAGGCTACATTATTAGACCCACAACCATCACGGAGTGCTTACACACGTGTATGTATAATAAGTATATAATCTATCCATGCAGTATGTGATAACGGCTTGTATCAAATGCCATGTATTATCGCGGACAACAACCTTACGACAACATTTTATATCAAGACATGCCTTTTTTACACCGTATCACTTCAATCCTTCTAAAGCCGACCGTTCTACAGGATCAATACAGACTTCTCAAATTAACCTTAATACTACCTCCATTTACGTACTTCTAGTTTCGTGCGATTTTAAGTACATGTATTTTATTAATAAATTGACTCTGCAGAGAACGTGAAAAGTTTGGAATTACAGATTGGGCTACTAGGGAATGTTAGTTGTACTGTTGGCCGGTATTTCCAAGGGGTAATGGCGTTTACTAAGAAATATTATTCAATGTTATAATTTATGTGGACGAAACATTAAAAAAATGTTTAACAGCCGTTTGTGAATGCCATTTTTTTACTTCGAAGGCGTAATGATATCTAAATGTTTTTACAACGCGAAGTATTCAATCATTTACCTACTCTATTTATAATACCTTCACACGAAACTCCAAGTCACCCTGAATGACGAACTCAAACAAAACCTTGAATCGGTCATTTGTCACAACCAGACAATGGTAAAGTGCGTCTTTCTTCTCAAATATTGGCCTTTGTAAGTCTGTTTTTGTGGTTTCGCTTGTATTGGTTTTGTGGCGGTCTTCGTATTATTTTTAAGACTTTTGCTGGTCAATGGTCTTTGCGAATCAGTAAATGACTCGGGCAACGGCATGGCAAGTCCCCCGTTGCGAATTTTGACGTGTTTATACTAACATTCTTTGCGGGATGTCAGGCACCGTTCAGTCGTTCTAAAATCCTTTGGAAGTCAACTCAGTAAAGAGTTATAAAAACCTTCAACTTAACGTCACATACTCAACAGTTAAGCGAAAGTTCCTATTCTTTAAAAGCCCGGATCGACAAGGTTTTTTATGACTCCAGTTGCTTTTTGAAAAACAAAATCCTTTGTGATTCGTGAAATTGATGTTATGTGTAGCAGGAAAATTTACTTGTCGCAAACTACAATAGTCATTACTTGTACGAATTCAGTTTGTATTGCAAGTAAACAGGTTTCAAAGTTTCGTGATCAGTAAGCACAGTAAGTAATAATACTGTAGTCTCGACCCTGCACAAAGATTCAGAGTGTTTCGACCAAAATGTGCACCGTTCAACAAAGCCGTATTATTATACAAAGACAAACATCATCATATATAATGTAAACATTTGGTATTCATTAGATAAGGCATGGCAACAGCGATATTAATTCGTTTTTATCTGACCAGTAAAAATGCAATTATAGATATGTTTATAGAAAACGAATAGTAATTTGAAAAGGCGAAGTTAAATCGGCTGTTAGTTAAAAATCAAGTTGAATATCTTGGTCGGTTTCCCAGCTGCTCTATACTGTTAGAATTATAGCCCGAAACTTGTACATCGATTATTTATTTTGATTTGATTTGCGGTTTCCGGAATACATGCATTTTTGGTTATCAAGAATTTATCTGCGGTGACTCAAAGCCACGAGAAATGATCAGTAATTAACACACGTACACAAGTTTCACTGGTTCCTTGCTTCTCAGTGTCTCTTGAAGCAGACAAAACACACACGTACAGTATTTACATATTGCTACATCAATAAAATATTTATAGATTGTGTGATCTACAGATCCTTATCATGCGGCAAAGTTTTTGTTCTCAGTGGGGGCTCATCGAACTCTTACCTAAGGCCGAAGTTGAAAGGATTAAATACTTTAAGCTGGATAATCACTCGAGTTCATGGCCTATATAATGACAGATATCTCGTAAACCTTTGTTTATAAGACAAATACACGCTTTTTTTTATAACAACAATTTTATAAGAACAACGAGGCTCAAATTTGCCCAAAAATTAAGAACAAGCTAAGAACAATTGAGGCTCGGCTTCAGATGCAAATGTAACTGCAACGGTTTTTATTGAACAACACATCACGTCATTACATGTGGCGTTTCATTGCAGGTCTTTCTGCAGTTAGAAACACTGAGTGAGCAACGAAGAAAATCAAAACTGTGCCGCACGTGTTTCATGACATTGCCGAAGTGTATATACGGCAATAATAAACCTATGCTTTAGAAATAAAATTAACTTTATAACAATGTTCAGCAACAAAACTCCCGTCAAATTGCAGTAAACCTAGATTATACAATATTAGAAGAAGAGTTTGTACTGTATGGAAACGTAAACATGATGCAAACAAGAACAATTTAAGAACAAGTGAGCTTAAACTGTGCAAAAACTTAAGAACAACGAGACTCGGCCAAAATTTACTGGTTCTTATAAAGAAAGCGTGTAAGAACGTTGAGACTGAAAATACTGAACATACGTAGAGAACAATTATTTTACATACTGTATTCAGTGGAGTTAATAATGCCCAGTGCTAGTGCGACATCGCGCCTGATTGTTACTCCGAATATGAATATACAAAGGCAACTAATAATACTTGTACATCTTCCACTTTTATTTGACTGAAATCCTCAAAATAACTGAGAACAACCAGACTACATGTAGACGTTCTTGTAAGAAAGCGTGTGCCGCTTTTAAAATCAAGCATCAAAATCAGTGTTTCAACCTTTGGCTTTTTTCAACTGGCAGTACAGAAAAAAATAGATAGAATTCATGGACTAAGATAGGCTAAATACCAATAAATTTTGGCCGAGGCTCGTTCTTAAGTTATTGCACAATTTGAGCCTCAATTGTTCTTAAATTCTTCTAAATTGTTCTAAATTTATTTTTGTTTCTACAGCATAGGTTTATTATTGCCGTATATACACTGCGGCACTGTCATATAAAACACATGCGGCACAGTTTTGATTTTCTTCTCTGCTCACTCAGTGTTTCAAAGACCTGCAGTAAAACACCACATGTAATAACGTGATGTGTTGTGTTTTTCAATAAAATTACATTTGCAGTTGAAGCCAAGCCTCAATTGTTCTTAGTTTGCTCTTAATTTTTGGGCAAATTTGAGCTTGTTCTTAAAAAATTGTTCTTATAAAAGAAAAAGCGTGTATATCGTTTATAGAGACATGGCTCCTTTGTTTAAGGATAACGCCACGGCACTCAGACAAGTAGAGTAATTCGCCTCCAGTACTAGGTTGCCTGGCATCTTAAATTCGTTGTTGTCAGGGTATCTTTTCGCAGCGATCTCGTTTAGGTCGACATTTATGTGAAAATATTTCGATTTTGAGTTATTACGTTTCTACTTTGTGCATCTTATGTAAAAACTTTGTACTTTTCAAGACTATATAAGATTCACGAGTTTGATCCCTGCTATTTAGTATATTTTCCCTTTCTCTTTTCTACTTTATTTGCACGTAGAGCTTTTCTAAAGCTGTGATGAAAGTGTTTGACCAGTGCTTTTTTTCTGGAATGACAGATCATCAGTAGTACCAGGGTTTGGTTCTCTAAACCACCCAGTTTAATAAAGAAGAACTCTCGTTCGAACGGACATTCTAGGGACGGGTTTCAACTGCCCCTCTTAACGATCGTGGTATCCGTTCTAAGAATCGTAGTGTCGGCCATCTTAACAATGTCCGTCTTACGATCGTAGTGTCCATCTTAACCCTATCTGGACCGGGCTCTTTCGGAGGTGTCAAAGACCGGGGGTGCCAGAAAGTGACCCCCCTCGTAACTTTGGTAATATTATGAGTATAATAATGAAACCTGGCACGATTATAACTTGACCAAAGACAAGGCAATTTTTGGTGCCATTTGCTACTAATTTTGCTATGACGTCACAATGACGTTATCACAAGCTTTTTTGGTGGTTGCTCATGACTTCTCTGAGCTATGAGCCTCTTTTCAAGTAGTTCATGTTAAAACTTACCAAAAATGTATTTTTCAATAAATGCCCTCAAAAATAAATAATTTAAGATTTTGTAAGCAAATGCATGACGTCACAGTGACATCACATGATTTGATATTTGTTATCAGATATTTTGTAGACTTGCTGTTTTTCCTTGCGATGGGAAGAAACGTAAAATGATGCAATTATCCTCTTTGTTATCCGCAGTGCATATGTATATAATGATTATGATGTCATTTTGACAACAATGACGTCATTTCGGTGGTGATGTCATCAATATAAAATTCTTAAAATTAAGCTAGCGGTTACCATGGCAACAATAGTAAAACTCACATATATGTTGACCAGACACACTTGCTATCTCTATTTCACTATTAAAATAAGAATTGCACTTTTAAAATAAAACTATACACCTTACGAGCTGAAAATGTAAAAACAACAGACAAGTGCCTATCAATCATTTGGTTAGCATGGCAACAAATCCGCCTAATACAAATTGAAAATTATATGGCTGAATGCGCCATAAAATTTTAGGAAAAGTCATGTATTTTCATCACTCTGCTGCAATCTGTTCAAAAGTTATTAATAAAAATGTATGAGAGGGGCCAGAAAATTTTCCCCCCCGGTCCAGATAGGGTTAACGATCGTGGTATTCATCTTAGCCAAATTGACCAACATTAGAATGTATTCATCGGGATTTTTCATTTGAATGGTCACAATTTGAGTTTTCGACCACTGGTTCCGGCAGAATTACAACTAATACCACCATTAGAATATATTCATCAAGATTTTTCATTTGAATGGTCACACTTTGGGTTTCCTCCACTGATTCAGAATTACAACTAATACCACCATTAGAATGTACTCATCCGAAGAGTTTTCATTTGAATGGTCACACTTTGGGTTTTCGTCCACTGGTTCAGATTTACAAACTAATACCACCATTAGAATGTACGCATCAAGAGCTTTCATTTGAATGGTCACACTTTGGGTTTTCCTCCATTGGTTCAGAATTACAAACCATTAGAATGCACTCATGAGTGACTCATCAATAGTTCACGCTGGTTTTCCCACTTTTTTAGAATTAGATTGGTTATTACCACTATTAGAATACACTCGATGAAAGCGAGATGACAGGTTCATGGTTTTCAGGCCAATTTCTCAGGTTATTTGAGAAGCCTCAACTGATTTTTCCCTTAGTTTGCAGAAGCTGTCTTGTGACGTTCTTAAAGGACAACGAGCAAAACGTTTGCCCCAAATGCTCGACGGTTATTCACGAAACAAATCCGTTTGAGCTGCTGAGGTACGTATACACAACAGAGACGATAACTATGTTCAGAAGCCAGGGGATTTGGACGGGAGATTGGGGTGGGGGATTGCTTAAGGTGTACATGTCATATTTGTTGTTTTTTTTTACTCAGGAGCCTTACAATATTCTAGACTGCGTCGTCAAAATATCTTCTGATTGGGATTTTCCTTCATGTAGAAATTAGCAATCAAACATGGCAAAGATCATTTCTGGTTTCAAAACGGCCGAGCAAAAGGGAGAACAGGCCCGCCAAAGCTTTTGATGTCATAATAGGAATTCGTTTACATGTAGTTTTGGTGCTAAAATATTTTTTATTATTTCTGGACCAGTTACCATAGAAAGAGTTTTCACACCGAGTCCTTGTTGTGACGTCATGAGCGTTGGCCCATTCTTCCTTTTGCTCAGTCATTTTGAAACCGGAAATGATTTTTGCAATGTTTGATCGCGAGTTTCTCCATGAAGAAAAATTCGAATCAAACTCTTTTTTGCCACGTAGTTTAGAATGTCTAAAAGATCCTGAATACGAAAACAAAACAAATATGACATATGCACTTTAAAGCGTCCGCGGTCTCTAACTCCTAAACTATAACGCTATCCAACTAAGGTCCGGTTCAAACGTCGCATTTCTCATGCGCCGAATACAATTCACGAATTATCTGCATGAGAAATGCGACGTCTGAAACAATTAAAT
>JAOBYH010164313.1:0-10595 GCA_025403525.1 Umimayanthus kanabou
GGATTATTAGAGAGGGGGTGGGGGCATTTAAAATTCACTGGGGGCCAAAGACGGAGACATTTTTTCAGAAACGTCGCCCAGCTAAAAACATATGATAGTTCATAATTTCAACAAATACAGGCGTTGAATAAAACATATTTCATACTGAAACGCTACCGAGCCCAACTAAATAGCAAAATATAACAACAAAGAAAACATGAGAACGTTGTAACATGGGGGGAGCTTATTAGAGAGGGGGCCTTATTAGAAACTCGAAGCTCTAGAGGGGGCCTTATTAGAACCTCGAAGCTCTAGAGGGGGCCTTATTAGAAACTCGAAGCTCTAGAGGGGGCCTTATTAGAAACTCGAAGCTCTAGAGGAGGGCTTGTTAGAAACTCGAAGCTCTAGAGGGGGCCTTATTAGAAACTCGAAGCTCTAGAGGAGGGCTTGTTAGAAATTGGGCTTATTAGAGTTTTACGGTATTTGTATAACTTTTCTTGCTTCGTCTGGGAGATAATTAGTAGGAAAAAATTAAAGTTGCTCTAGAAGTGGTGGATGGCCCACCCCTCTGTAAAAGTAGGATCCCTCCAGAAATCATTTGTTTTTACCTCTTTCCGAAGGTGGAGTGGGAAAATAATCGCAAATTCCTTTCTTGCACACATTTTGGCTGCAATCGTGCTTCACTTTCGTCGCTTTTTCTTTGCAAGTTAGTTGTGTTTTCATTTTTAACTTTTTAGTCTTGTTTAGTTGTACGATTTTTTCTTATTCTTTGTTAGGTTCCTGTTAACTCACCACAGAACATACGTATTCACACCGAATTTCGTTTCTAAATGTTTTAGTTGACATCCTCAAACTATATCAAATGCGGTTTAGTTTGATTTTCCCTCTTGAAAGAGTACTGTTTTATTAGCAAATCAAAAAACAAGTTGAAGATCAAGCCACGTTGAGCTGCACGAGCATCTGCTTTGTTAAACTCAGAACAAAGACGACTGACAAAATGTAAATTTGATGTCATTTGTCATTGCTCATTGAACTGGAAATCTACACTAAAAAAGGTTTTTCAAAGATGACAAATATCTTTTACAAACACTTTGGATTTGAAAGGGAGAGGGCATTTACAGACTCCTTATCCCCTTTACCCTCTCTACAATCTATTCCATTCCTTTTCTTCTCTCTTTTTCTTTTCTTGTTTTGGCAAACACGTCTACGTTTTCCCATGTTTATCAACTCTGTGAAAACTTATGTAATTAGGTAAACAACACTAGATTCAGAATATATTCGGCTAAATACTGACCTCGCATGGAGACAAGATGTCTAAGTTCACTTTCAACTGCCCTGTAACGGTCTTCATAATTACGAAACTGTAAGCTGTAACAAAAAAGACAAACGATATTTGAAGTAGTAAATTTGAAAGACGTGCAAATCAAAATTGTATCTACAAAGAAACATGACGCACGGGCAGGCAGGTCGCTTCTAGTTAACCCAAGTTTGTAAACATCTGTGTTTAAATTAAGCTTGTTCTAGCCACCTACTTGCTGCGCGGTGTGGACTTTGAACGGGCTCAAATTTGGGCACAGATTATTGCAAGTTTCTCCAACTTGCTGACTTGCAAACGAACATGCAAGTCTGCCAGTCAAACGGAAGTTTGAACGCAAGTTTGCTGGGCAAAAATTACAATGCTGACTTGCCTCGACTTGCGAGTCCCTTTAATAAAACCTTGGTATTGTAAGGTGTAGCCGTGTTCGTGATTTTCTAAACGGATTTGCTGATCTTCTAACTTCAAATTATCTTAGTATTTCGCCATACTATATATCAAGTAAGCACTGGAGGAATACAAATTTATGTTAGGGTGCATTCGATTGGCTCTATTCCGGAATAGGAAAAAACAGAATAAAAACTTTGTTCAATCTTATTGGCCATAATTCCTGCCTAGTTAGAAGAAAAACACAACTGAGTTATATCCCTCGCCCCAGTCATTACTTTTAACTAGATATTTGATTATTTGCAAATCAGGAGAGAATTTTGAAATTTTATTCTTATTCCGGAATAGTTGGAATAGGGTCAATCAAATGTACCCTTAATGTATAATATCGTAAATTCGAGGAGTTGTGCGTTGTAGTATTAAATGTAAGGTCTAGAATTTGTATCACATTCTTTGTTGTTATTGCGGAGGATGGGGTGAGTCGGAGGTCGCAACAACACGGACATCCCGCAAAAGTAAGCGGGTCATCCGAGGGCGACCTGTTCCCCTTCAAAAATTTAACGTGACACTAGTCACAAATCTGGCGTCACCCAGATTGTTATTTTCCTTACTCATTAGTTTAAGGCAAAGAGGAACAGACGACGTTATGTATTAAGTACTACAGTAAGTATCTTTCACTTATGGGATCGATTTCAGTTGAAGTTTTTAAAAACCAACGTTATCAAGTATTCTTTGCTGTACTTGTTCATTTATCAAGAACTACGAGTCAAGTATTTATTTTATCGCTTTGATAAATGATTGTTAAAATATTTTAGGAATAATAATAAATAAATAAAAGTCGCACATGAACGTGATTGCGCATGCGCGATAGCGTCATCTCGTCAATTATTAGTTTGCACTGTTCAATTGCACAAGAAATCCGGAAATTGAAAGTCAAGTTACAAAAACATTTAAAACAGAAACAAATAACACCTAAGATCTAAAGAACATGAACTATTTTGCTCACTGACTAACAACGTTTGCTCCGTTTGCCTGAAGTTATAATTTTCGTAAATAAAAACATTTCATTTCTTTCATTACAAATCAGCTGCATCAAATGGACATCTACCTGCAACTAAACTTCTGTTTGAAATAAAAGATTACAGCACAAATCAGCCGCGCATCTTTCGTTGTCATCTCCTCAGCACGTAAGAAAAAAACAACATGTACACTATCACCGGGAAAAAAATTAACTATTATACTATGTGTTTCATGCCTTTAGACAAATTCCGCAGCAGAAGTTCGCCAAAATTATACGCAATTGTATGACCGATTTCTCTGTTTCTAAATACAATTTTGACAATGTTTCTGTTCATTTGTATTTCTTGCCACGTGACAGATCAAATACATTTCTTATAAAATTTTGAAAACTTCCGAAACAGGCTTCGATTGAACTATCGAACATGGTATTAAATCTTGAACATGGTACTAAATCTTGGCCTGATAACTGATTATTACTATGTGGTTCATTTTCTATACAAGCACCCAACGAACAAATGACGTCGATGAGTATCGCTCGAGAAAACCTTTAAGGCCCTATAACACTGCGCATTTTCTCATCAACTTGTTTCGCAATGCCGTTGCGAGACAAGTTGCCGGAGAATGGGTTGTCTCGCAATTTTTTTTTTGTTGCGCGAAGCGTTGCACGAAGTAGAACTCAGCTCTACTTTTCGCAACGGATTGCAGCAACTGGCAACACCATTGCACAGTGTATCACCCCTCCAGCAACTTTTCTCGCAATTTTACGGCAGTTTTAACAAGGGCGCATGCGCACACTTCTCGTTTTTCGTTCCGAGGAGCTCAGGCCCAGCCTAACCCGGCCAAAAATATTGCAAGTTGCTGAGATCGCGTTGTAGTGTAACACCAAACCTCGGCAACGTGCAACGCTACATTTTCAAGCATTAGGAGACAGGTCAGGACAAGTAGCTGAGAAAACTGCGCAGTGTAACACGACCTTTACTCACCAAAATGTAAGCGGGTATTTGAGGGCAAACTTACATGTATATCAGTTCAGATTCTCTCCGCATGATAATATTTTTCTCGTGGACCAGAGTCAACCAATCCCTTATAATTTCTTCTTCACTTTCCAAGCACTTTTCAGTTGCAACTAGATTAGAAATAAAAATTAAAATATTTTTTAACAAATTTCTAATCTCTAATGAATATTCTCCCCTACCTCTCTAAACCAACTATTTATTTATTACCGCTCTTCGAGAACATATGCAGCACAATCCATTCTGTGTGGAACAAGCTGAATAACTGATAACACCACCCATTATCTCTTTTGAAAAGGATTACCAAATGGCATGTAAACTAAAAAATGGAATATATATTTATCATTAATTGAGTTGTGCTATATTTTCGGTGTTTCAAATACTTGTAGAGGTGTGTAACAACTTCTCTCTATTTCATGAAAGCTCCTCCGATCCCTGGAAACTGGCAAAACAATAAAACCTCGGACGTTAAAAAACGGTTCCTAACTTGGAAAGTAAGAATATATATGAATCCATAGTCTTTACGAAAATTTTGTGAATTTTAACCCGCATCACTGGCACATTAAGAGTATATCGCATGCCACTATTACTTGCAATCCACAGTTCCCCTCATTTCACTCACGTAGGAACATTAAGCAGCTAGGCGTGAACGACAACAAAGACCAAAGGCAAAGACGGCTGCTAACTTTTTAACTTTCCAATTTCATTTTTCTTGTTTGTATAACTCATTCGTTTCATTTTTGTTTTATATGAAGGTGTGTGAATGGGAAAAATTTGAAGCAGAATAAAACGATTCATACTCTAACGTTCACGTTTTCATTAAAACCCCAGAATTGAGCTTTTCACGTTCTGTTTCCTAAAGACGAAGACGAAAAGGTGGCCGCAGCAGGTTGCATTCCCACGTGAAGTCATTGTATTCCTTAATTAAGTAACGTTCTCGTTGACGTTCGCTAGCTCTCTAGAACACATCAAAGGTACTGCATGCCAAATACTTACAGTCTACACTCCCCCTCAGAATCTTCTCCATGGCGACACCTCTCGTCTCCAACTCGTTATGCATCATCTCCAACGCCTGGAGCTCGGCCTCGATCTGAGTGTGAGACAGCCTGATCTCCTCGTCCTTGACCAGTGAGGACTTTTCCGAACACACCTTCACACCTTTTTGTAACGATCGAAAAGCTCTTCTCTCTGCTTTGCGTTGCCTGCTGTTTTCAGAATCGAATCGAAACTCGCCTTCTACATCCATTCCGATACGGTTCTCTTCGACAATGGCGTCCTCCTCCCCAGGCCCCTCCGGGCCGCAGGTCTCGACAGTAAAATACCTACTGTTGATCTTTGTGGATGATGGTTCCTGAGCGATAATTATGGACATTCTGGGAGTGCTACAGGAGGAACCCGTCCCTTGAGATCCTAAACTTATCACCGAGGGTGAGTGTGAGAGTTGAACGTCTGGTAACTGCGACTCAGAGCTGTCTTTTTGATCACCACTGTCACTCTCTTGGAAAGCGAGGGGCTCCGAACGCCGGGGTAACTTAGGCGAGTCTTTGGGAGATGAAGAAGGACTACAGTTTGGCGATCCGGGGAAACCTGGTGAGGATTTGTCCTGAAACTTGATTGTGGAGACGGATGGGCGACGTTCGTTCGGCCCTGGAGCAATAAAACTAATGCTTACTTGTTTAACGTCTCTAGATTGCTGTTCCCTTTGTTCTGTATCAAACACTTTCATTGGACTAGTCTGCGGTTTCGACCGCGTACCTAAACCGTCCTCACATGCAGGTGGAGAGTTTGGTGTTACACATTTGTTTTCAACTGCATTTGAAACAGTTACTGCGCCTTTATCGTCCGTGCAGTTTTCTTGTCTTTCTCTATCGTCATGAGAAATATTTTTACGAGGCCGCTTGGGACTCAGCCGAGGGCTCGTTGCTGCTCCGGGCGCGCTATCGTGTTCACCCGCGGACTGTTTCATGTCTCTCAATTCCTGGCACGCATTCTCGAGGGTATCAGAAACAGACGCCACGGAGTCTCTTTCACTGGCGTCGTCGGCTGCAGAACTCGCAGATTCCTGTGCCTGACCAATACTGCTTGTGGAGTCACGTGGATCACTGCACGTGCTTGTGCTCGAACGATCGATTTGTGACGCTGTCCCCGACGAACTGCGGAGACCATTTACATCTTCTTTCGAGTCTGAAGATGTGTTCGATGCCCTGCTGGGAGTTCCCGCAACCTCGTTCAAATATTTATTTTTCAACCTCTGAACATTGTTGCCTCTGGTTTTCCGCAATTCTGAAACCTTAAAACGCCCTTTCTTGGTTGGAGAATTGACTTGGACATCTTCAGAAAGTTGTTTCCATGCCGCAACACTTCTTAGTTCTCGTTTTAAATCTAGCTGTTTTCTCTGATAATGATGTTTATGTTTTTCTTCCAGCATATCGTCAATTTTAAGAAATTTTTGTCGCAGTTTCTTTACAGAATCGTGTTTTGGAGCTTCTGATATTAAAACACCGCTCTTTGCAAAGCTGTTCGAGCGGGACCTTGTCGTTGATACTCTCCGCTCTTCGGAAACGCTTGAATCGTACTCCGTGGAGTCGTCGGCGCCGATTCGTTTCATTAACTCGTCTTTGAAAGAAAACGAATCGTCACTTTGATCAACCTCCTCCGAACTCGTTTTCCTGCTGTCGTGGTCAAGTGAGGTGTCCGAAATATGTCCAGTACCCTCCCCTCCCCTCCCTCGCAACGCTTTGTTCCTTAATCTTGGAGATCGTTGCGGAGTCCCACTTTTGCCTCGTTTTTCGATTGTCTCCCCACCCTTCCCCACCTCTTCCTTCATTTTGTCCAGTCGTGGCGATCGCGGGGGTGATTTCAAAACTGCTTTATTTACAGAAAGCTCAACAACTGGGTCTTCGTCATCGTTACAATCGTCTTCTCTTCGCTTTGTTCTTACCTCATCTCGCACTCTTTCTCTACTTCTTCTCGGTTCCAAAGACCTGCTGCGGGAATGAGCTTTGCGATCAGCCGCTCTCTGTCCAACTGTTTTACTTCGTCTCGATTCCTGTACAGACCTGCTGCTTTTTCCGTCGTCCGAATTCGACCTTGGTCTCATAAAATTAGTCTGAGGCAAGGAGGATAGTTGGATCGCGTTTTTCTTAACCACACAGAATTGCTTTGGCACCTGTGCAGTCGTCCCGTCCGGGCCCTGGGCATTAGACATTGTAGGTGACGAGGGCGTGGTCGGGTCACTAACCGGAGGGATTGTTTCGGCAATTGGCTTCATGCTTATCTGGATGACGTTCTCGCGTTGGCCTACAAACACACGAAAGACAAATAGGAAAACCTGTGAATAAAACTGTAAATAAACCCTTCCGCAAACAAAGGGGGTGCTTACAAGATACCGGACAGACAGACAGATTTCATTCCACGTTTACATAGAAGTTCTAATCCGAAATGAAAGTGCGGCTAAAACATTGGCGGATCAAAAATATGAGTTCACTGAGCCAATCCACTTGCCCAACTCTGTGCCGGAATGAGCTCGTAGCTCTTTCACATGCAACCTGCGGTCAGATTACCAATTATTTCATTTCGAAACGAACATTTCGATCCAGTACGACAACCGGGATGAACTCATTCCGGGATGACTCGTGCCGAAATGCCGACACGTTTAGAAGGTAGCATGTAAAGGAACGTAGAGCCGCAGAGTTGAACCGGGATGAAGTCGTACCGGAATGAAACTCGATCTGGTATCATGTAAACACCGCCTAAAGTTGTATTGAAAGACACGCTCCATTTAGCAAAAGTATGGAGTATACCACATCACAAAAAAGCAAAAGCAATTTCACTAACGGTTTTGCTACACGAATAAAAATGTTATCTGCAGATATCACTTGATATGGACATGTATAAAACTACAGTCCGCAGATGTGACGTAAAGATATTAATAATAATAATATTTATTATTTGTATAGCGCAAATTAACATGTGAATATATGATCAAATGCGCTACAAATCACACCATTAACAGCGTGTTTGTAGCCAATCTGATTTGAGATTGCATCAAAAATACACATCAAAACATTTCAAAAGCAAAGGATTACACAACACAAAAGTAAATTAGACTTGTGTATTTTTTGTCGGATCTCTTGTCGTAGAGATACGCGTGCTAGACGTCACGGCTCGAAGTGTGAATAAAACGAAATTGAAAGCAATGCTTGCACTACAGCAAATCACCAAACATTCCCAGTCAAAAAGACGGCAGAACTCCTCTGTGTCCAGACTGTACTGGTACGTGCCGGGCCTCAGAACTCCTCCACACTTGCTGCACTTAAAACAAGAACGATGAAAGAGTTTCCTTTCCGCTACGAGTCTCTCCACCATGAAGACCTTACCACGACATGCGGTGCATTCGCTGCCCAGTGACGCCGCTAACAAACGTGGGAGGACAGGGCTCAGCTCTTCAGACTTCTTGGTCTGAAAGATAACGAGAGCATTATGAAGACCACAGGCTCTGTTGTGTTGACTCTGTTGTGTTGAAGGTTGTGTTGACTGTTGTGTTGACTGTTGTGTTGAGTGTTGTTTTGATTGTTGTGTTGACTGTTGGTGTTGACTGTTGTACTGACTGTTGTGTTGACTGTTGCATTGAATTTTGTTATTTCCATTGTGTTGACTGTCGAGTTGACTGTTGTGTTGACTGTTGTATTAACTGTCGTGTTGACTGTCGTGTTGACTGTTGTGTTGACTGTTGTGTTGACTGATATTAACTTGATATGAAACAACTTCAAAACACGATAAATACGAGTTGTTGTATTAATTGTTGTGTTGTCTGTTGTGTTGACTGTTGTGTTGAATGTTGTGCTGAATGTTGTGCTGAATGTTGTGTTGACTGTCGTGTTGACTGTTGTGTTGAGTGTTGTTTTGAGTGTTGTGTTGACTGTTGTGTTGAGTGTTGTTTTGACTGATATTAACTTGATATGAAACAACTTCAAAACATGATAAATACGACACACACGAGCAAACAAACAAGCACACACACACACACACACACGGGCAAACAAACAAGCACACAGACACATTTTTTCAAGGTCACGGATGTTTCTGTTTTTAGCCGTTACGAGATAAAATGTTAAAAAACAAATATATTTTTTTTCAAGACAAGATAATACTTAGTAAGTACCTGGCCCGACATTGGTAGGTCGGATTACTGCAACTAAGAAGGTTTTAAGATTTCATCGTCTTTGCATTTGGTAGTTTACAACGCGTTCGGTGTTCATAAATCTTGACAACAATGCATTCATTGCTATAAGAGTTCATAAGAAAAGAATTGAAAAGCAGCTGTTCCTGAGTCCCCATCCTACTAAACTCAGCTGTATAAACGAGCGATTAGTGTCCTGTTCAGGGGAGTCGCGGGCACATTTTCATCCGCTTTAATAGGGAGACAGACGCCGGCCTTACGAGCCACTTAAGAGCTCGGGAAAGGATTGAAAAATGTCGCCTTAATCAGCATTGTCAAGTATAAAGGTTTCAAGTTTGATGAAAACCCTCGACTGTTAATTTTTGAGAAACAACTTTAAAGCATCTTCACTCTTCAAGACAAGAAAATATTTATGAGGATTGATTAATGATCATTCAACTTAAAAAGTTAGAATGAGTAACAGTAATTGTTTCTACCCCTCAAGACAAGCAAACGGCTCAGTGGTCATTTTTGGTTTAAAAGTTATATTCTTGCCACGTTTCATCATCACCAACTATCGTGTTGACGGGAATCTCCTGTCACACTCGCCCCACTCCAGATGTGCCTCCATTGCTGCTGTCGATCTGACGGCATAAGCCCCTTCAGCTCTTGCTTTGCTGCGCCAGCATGATTTTCGTAAGTATATCCGAAACTTTGCACTTCGGTTAGGTGTGACAAGGCTTTTTAGCCAGCATTCCCATACTTGGGATATCACAACAACCACAATGAACAGCTTCCCCGATATTTTTGGAAAGATAACAAATGAGGTAAGCGGAAAGAAAAAGCAAACATGCAACTTTTGCTGATGACTGCAATCATAAATGCAAAGCCGACAAACGTACGCAGCCACGCAGGACCTGGGATGACGTCATCGCTCAACCTTTTTCTCGTTACGTCAGTTTCTAAATAGTTGCCGAAACTTTTAGCGTGATTTGCTCAATTAATTCGGGGATACGAGCGTTTAAAAAAGTTCAAAATGTACAGAGAATATGTGAGTGTGGGACTATAACTGCATGTAACCACTGAAATCTTCGGAGTCTTGTCACTGACGTTATCCAAAAACTATTCAGCTAATCGCCTCAACGTCACTCTTAACAAAATATGTATTCATTGCCAAATGTCTGGTGCGGTCAATAGTTGCACATCTGGCATGCACTCTTCTTCTACGTTTCCGGAACTCCAATGATCCACTCTGTGTTCATGCAGAGAAATAGACCCATTTGACCCACACAACAGATGATGAATGGACGAACGCACTCACTGAATTACATCACGTGACTACCACCGAATTTTGGAGTGTTAACAAAATCTTTCCTTGATCTTCATCATTCACACTGTGCAACTTCACCACTGTAATTTACTGGTCGGCCAAAAATTGTCACGAAGACCTGTGCTCTATTGGTTTCTTTTGCAATTTGGGCTTCTTCACCACTTAAATTATTTTTGGAAATTGTAAATACGTGTTATCTATTTGTAATGTATGTGGTGAAACAGATAAATTGAACTGAGATCACCAGTAGGTTGGTAGATGTATTGTGCCTCGCGGAACGGACACCATTCCGTTCAGCTCTATTTTCTAAGTATTTTCCAAATTTTATTTTGAAACAACCTACCCTGCGAGCAGAGATCTCTCATATCGCCACGATATGAGAGATCTCTG
>JAOBYH010164424.1:0-17748 GCA_025403525.1 Umimayanthus kanabou
ATATAGTCAATCACTAGAATATGAGCTGATAACCGGTGACCAGCGAACCAATCAAATTGCTTGAAATCGAATAACCATTGGACTGTATTTAATAAAATGATATATTCTATAAAATTATGGACGAAAGTGGTCTAGTCTATTCTTGGGCCACTTAACTATTATTGCCTTTGCTTTGATCCGATGTTAAAAAACAACCTGTCATCAAGAAGCAGAGGGCAAAATTATGGAAACAACGGAACATATGATACATGAGATACATGTATGGAAGACATGGTACAACATTGCTGCTACACTGTGAAATTGCAGTTACTTCTATTTCTAAAAGAAGACTCGTATAAATATAATCCCGACGGTATTGGAGAGGGCATCACATTCATGCGATAATCACCGCCATATAAGAATGTTTACAGGAGCCAAATATTGCACATGTTAAGTTTCAGTCTTCAACTGTTTCATAAACACGTTTCTTGTAATCATGTTTTTAATTTGCGTGACAAAAAGAATAGTACAATTAAAAAGGATGTGTTGTCACGCAACCCTATCGGTATACTGTATTATGGTTGTTGAATATGTCACGCAAGTTTCACTTTCCCTCGATTCTGTTACTGTGCGATCCTGTAACTGATAACCAGACACTGAAAACTACTACTATATAATGAGACCTTCTTCTCGCCAGGTTACGTCGGCACTCGACACCAATCACAATTCACATGACATTGAGTAGAAATATACGAAGTGTGAGCTAGAACAATCGCTCAAACAGCTTCAACATTGAAATGCTGTTGATGTACTCTTTTTACTCATATTTACGGTAAGAACAACAACAACAAGTATTTTATTTACCCAGAATTGTACACAATAATTGGCTTGATCCATTAGTAATTTCTTGGCAAATTCAGTCTAGTATTAAGAACGTTTATACTGAAGAAAATAAGACGCGTCTAAGCCAAGACGCGAACATTATTATTATTATTATTATCATTATCATTTATGTACCATTTGCACGGGCAGTTCGCGTCTAATGTAAGTCGCGTCTTTAATACTTTCTCTCGTAAAAACGGTCCTATTGTTCATTTTTATACCGCGTGAAAATTGAACATAGATATGAGTTTCAGTACTTTTGAACTTGAGCTCGAGATTGTTTTTCCTTTCTCTTAATACTTACAAATACTTGAACTTCGCACAAACACCTGTATCAGTAGTACTTTTCCGTGAGGTGTCTAGACAAAAAACTGAATTTAACTTTATATGAGAATAACGGCCCGGCCTTTCCCCGGGAACTGACGAGTGATCTTCTTGTCCAATATCACGATCTCGGTAGCTCTCGTGTATAGAGACTTGGGCACTTTCCATTTGTCATTTGGCTGGCTCTAAAATGGAACGCCTGTGACAAATATCGGAACTGGTTACGGCCAGACTATCCCTGCTGGGGTGAGTGATTTGAAAAATGTGTCCGTCATAAAGCCCCTGCATGTACTTTGATGATAAAACAGTGTTTCAAAAAACTAATAAAAAGAAGTTCTTGCACCGACAAGACTACCTATCCCTCCCCTCAAAAACCAAAATTGTACCCTTGTTTATTGATCGTAGACGCTCAGTTCTGTCATTGCGGCAGCGCTGGCAAAAGCGCACGAATTTGGTTGCGCGAAAGTTTCACGCACGACTCTTATTATTTCATCGAACGCTCCCACAGTTACCGCTTGATTGGATTCAGCAACGATACATTTCGTATGAAAGCCGACCTTTTCCGTGAGGTGTCTAGACAAAAAACTGAATTTAACTTTTCACCAACATCCTGGACTGGACACTTGCGCGCTTTAAATGGATAACGGCAATTTTTCAATGACGTGTTTGGACATTTGCCGCCGCTGAATGAATTACATAGTAAACGCAACTTTTCGTTTGTTCTTACCAAGATTTAACTGAAACGACAACTTTTCAGTCACCGCGTCACTGAAACTATTAAACTGGAACTGGAACTAAAATACAGCTTTTCGGCTGTCTGTTAAGTTTAACTGTATGATATCCCGGAAGAACACGTCTAGACAGAATACATGTTTTTAAAAACGCTACTTTTCAACGACGTGTTCAGATAGTTAATACTCTTTCACTGCCTCGAGTTTGAAAAAAGTCAACTTTTCAGTGAAGTGTACTAACAGTAAGTTATGGTCCATATAATTTACCTTAACTTGAGAACGCACGTTTCAGCAATGTGTTAGAGTTATTCAACCTCGACCTCTGCATAGGATCGAGGTTGCAAAGTTCTTTGCACATCAACGAGCACCATTCAAAATCAGTTTTAAAAATCGGATAAAATCTGCCGGTTTTAGGGTTTTATTTGGGCCATGTTTTGAGTAAAAAACACAACTGGCGGCCGGGTTCAAGTCCTGATTTGTAACACGACACTGTTCCCCGGTTTTAATTTAAAGGAAAGCTCTATAGAACGAATTTGCGAAGTAGTGGAAAAGACACCGAAAAGTAAAATCTGTAATTTAATAATAATACCCCGGCCTGTGATTTTTTAGCTCAGATTTTCCGTCAGGTGAATCGACTCCAATTTTTACTGAAAAACATCCCGATTTATAGCGTTTTATCTATTTTATCAGGGTATTTCCATGTCGTCTCTAAAATACAATCAGATTTTAAAAGCGTAGAAAAAGAAACGTCGAAGTTTTTGTAGTGCCGCACCCGGACAGCTGGAGTCTGAAACAGCCTCATTACGAAGCACTTCAAATACAAATTCGCTCGGATTATAAATTAATGAATCTCTGAAATGCCAACCATGAACGGGCTGATCTTCGTGGAAGAAACCTCTACCCGTTTATGGGCGCAAAAAGCGTTTCTCACACTGTTTTGAGCAATTCTCCACTCCGAAACAAAACCAAACCATGGGCCGCTGCCCGCTGACCTTTGAATACAAAGAGTTGCGTGCGATTGTTTGTTTTATCAAGTGCACACCGTGCAAAGCCCGATACACGGGGTATCTAACCAGTTCAGGGTCATTATATCTTTAAAATTTGGCAAACAAGTCACATGTACCACTCTTTGGTACAACTGGATAACCGTGAAATAATGCTTCCGATATATCTGGTAGATAAACAACGACAATGGGATGAGATGTGTAATGTGCTCTATACGCAAAAGGGTGAAAAAACATCTGCTGGTTGCAGAGCATTGTAATACTCAGCGAGGCTGTTAGCTGGCTGTGTCAGTGAGAAAGCGACGAGGTAAAGAGAGCCAAACATGGTACTAACTGGAAACTGGGGGCCTTTCCAGGAAAATGGTACGACCCTCATACCAGCTTGAGGATGTGTTGGCAATATTGCATTGCGTTGGAACTACAGTGGCAAACACAACTGAAGGCAGGCGAGCCCTTGCAAGGACCTGGTGTGTGCTTTTATCGTATTACCTGTATAATGTCTATTGTAGTTCTACTCCTCTAATGTACTACGCTCCTGCAACAACTAAATCTTGCACTGCTTTGTTAAACTTTTTCTTGAACATTTTCTCTAACCGGTAACCCTTAATTGTTACGGTTTATAGCTAAGTTTTGGGATAAAGATTGCCATAGTGTCATATGTCCTTGTTTTGTCTACAGCAAGCAGGATTTCAGTTGCACGATAAACGACTCTTTGTTTGACAATGGAATTTATACATGGCGTGCTGTTTGAGAAATATCCAGGGAAAGCGTAGGTTTTATTTTTTCACAAATGAACCTAAATCGTGCATTACGGAAGCTAACGGTAAAAACTTGAAAAAACACTTCCGTCTATTAACTGCAGAGATGTGCAAAGCCTTGCAGTTTCGTATAGAGAAGAGGCATGCAGTCATACAATATGGGTATGATAAGACTGATCGTATAGTATAAAGAGCTTTGTATTTTTTCTGTTTGCAACTGATACGATATGACTACAGCATTATCCGCATGTAACGGACTAGCTAGATGGTATCAGTTGGAAAAATCCTCACATGCACTGTTCCTAAAAAAGTCTTAGAGAAAGGAAGTATGTCTTTTTAAACTGACGATGAGGTTAGTAAAGAATATTCTTTCATCACGAAAATCTTTATTAGAGGCTCCACAACCGATTTTACGGTTGCAGCTCTTCATAAATAGGTCACAATAACAAGGTCGGGATTTGCTACTCAGTATTCTACAGCAGACAACCTTACAGTTACAAAGATAGCTGATAAAGACTTGCAGAGGAGTGTTCAAACTTCAGTACTCACATTTGGAAAAGAGCATTTTAGCCAGCCAGCACGATGGCTGTTGCTACCACATGCATCTAACAAACTCTCTCTGCAATGACAAGTTAGCTTTATCACTGAAAAAGTGTTTTGCTAATTTTCTACTTAAAGATGACTATTAAGTTCGAAAACGTTTGTAATTTTAAACTATTTTCATCAAACTTTTAATCATTTGAAACGACATATATTTTCTCATTCTCAGTCATTTCAATACGATCGACATGTATCAGCAACGCAATTCAAGACTTTATTAAAAGTAAAATACAATAATAAAATAACATTTGATATTTCAGTGTCAGTAAACTGCCTGTGATAAAGTTTTGTGCTGGATCCCGGCAATTTGGGCGACATTGTTCAGCGATGACTCGGACATGCTGTATTGAACTGAAAACAGTGAATTGCCACTGAAAACAAAAGGCGCTTGAACCTAACTGAAATCGTTGTACTCTTGTTTGTAACATTGCAGAATAAAAAGTAGATTTAATACTGAAAAAAAAAATTGCAAAGAATGATAATTCCCAAAAGAATTTGCTCTTTCGAGTTCACTTGTCTCTTTGCCAAAATTCCTTCCCTTTTTGTAAGTCAACGTTTGTGCCTTTGCCAAGTTTAGCATTAGTCATGAAGTGAAATCAGCTCTTTCTGTACATTTACAGGGCTGCTGCATCATTGCCAGAGGTATTTTTTTACCGCCATGCAAACTTTAGGGCCTGTTTACATGGAGGTGGGGGACCCCAGGTAGGTGAGGTAACCCGGCGGAGTGGGGTAACCCGCCTGTTCATATAAAGTCTCTTTTTATCGTGATCACGTTTACATGAGAGGTGGGATAACCCACCGAGGCGGGTTACCCGTTCAGCTGGGGCAGATAACCCGCCTAGGTGGGGTGAAGTTTTGTAACTATTTTCTCATGTAAACGCTCAAGGTGGGGTAACCCGCCTAGCCTAGCTGGGGTGAGGTAACCGAGTTTCTGGAGGCTCATATTACAGTTATAAAGCTCGCAAAAATTCCAAACAAAATGATTCCTCGCTGTTATCAACCTGGCTAGTATTTTCGAAAGTATTATCTCACAGATTTTGTAATTTCTAAGGATGAAAACTTGTCACGCGATAGCATCGAAAACGTTTACCCCGGGGTCCGGGGTCTTCAAGATTGCATGTAAAGGCGGGCTAGTTTTTGACCACGGCTAGGCGGGTTACCTCACCTATGTAAACAGGCCCTTAAAAACAGTTTTAAAAGTTTTAGCAATATTCACAAATTTGTCCTTATCGTCTTGCCTGCATGAACTAATGCTAATGAAACACGAGTAGGGAATTGAATAAAATCTTTTTGCCCATAATAGGAAAACGAGCAGACACTGTGCAAGCTCTTGGTTCTGGGACGTTGACCAAAGAATGTCAATGTTTCCATAGTTACACACAGATTGCAGTGGATAACAGGCTTTTCATTGATGTATTGTACTAACAAAGAAGTTTTTATTTTGCGGTATGAAGACAATGTCAATAATGTTATTATATACGTCGTGTAGCCAATCGGGTTTAGTCGTTTAAATGTTAATTTCCGCAGTGGGAGGAATTGATTGTCAATTTGCCGTTGTTCCTGTCTTCACTGTGAACTACAGTGTGTGTATTGAAGAGGGAACGTTCTGCGAGGTACCGTTGAACATCATGGATTCATTGCGTCGTTACCCTGCATAGTGGCTGTGTAATTGGAGGCAAACCGGTGAGGTAGCTTGTGTTAAGCCTTTCGAGTCTGGTTATGGGCCCAAATAGTTTGGCCTTGTTACACTAAAGGCGGACTTGGTTGTGCATGTGGTTTGTTGAAGGCGTCTGGTAGGTCCACTACCCACTACACTGCTCGGCTTAGTTTATCCACAAACTTGCTATGAACTGCTGTCACCAAACACGTCGTAGCAGCACATCTGCTCATTCTAGCTGTGAAGTGATCTACAAATAAGAGTAAAACGTACAGTTTAACTTCAGTCAACCATACACACAACCATCATTCCTCGTGATATTATTAACCATCTTTGTTTTCCTTCCCATCCACTAAAACTAATCATGTGTGCAAAAGTATTAGTAAATGTCATTTGCTGTTTTGCATTTAACAGAGAACAGCTATTTGCCTTCCCAAGCATTTTTGAAGAAACAAAGATGAAAGATTCCTTTTGTGTTAATAGAGAACTAGACAAATTTGGAAACGCACTTGAGGCCCTTGTTTTCGTAATCGGTTTATTCTTGCTACGCAATTTTTGACCCCGAGTTACAAGAATCTACCTTCTCGATCTCGCCTCGTTTACGTTTCGTTTAGCAGTCGATATAGTTCTTGCACTAAATAGTAGCTCGTTTGTTTATTGTTTGCACTGTGAGACAACATTATTCAATTCCAGCGTTTAGGCAAAATATATCAACGACAATAAAGAAACGGAATGACAAGTTGTTTGTTGGTTCCAAAGAAAGTTCCTTTTTAAATCTGCAATCGTTAGTTCGTTTTCTTCCATTTCAAAAAAGGTCCAAAACACAGAAAAAAGAAATCAGCGGTTTTCCAGAGTTCTGTCTGTGGTTTTGTTAATTGTTGTATCTGTGCACTTAAAGATGTTTCTATTCAAATGACATCCGCCGACAGACCACAAATTAGCGCAATAAATTAGTGTATGGCCTATGGGGGCGAGCTGTGTCTATTTTAAAAGCTGTTCAAGAAAACGGTGTAATTTTTCTATGATGAAACGAGATTTAAGAAAAAGCACGTAAAAGAGTATATTGGAGACGCAGGACTTCGAATTACAGATTAAAAATTTTTAATAAAAGAAAATCTCTCTTTCTCGACCAACAACAGAATGGGAAATGAGTGCAAGTAATACGAAATAGGATAACAATATTGTTTGAAACATGGATCGCCGTTTGCGAAGGCCTTTGTTTCAGCTATCAGTTTTCCAGTTAAGTAAAGACACATTTTAGCAGACAATAACACAGAACTCTTTGTAAAATTTTTGTACCATCCAAAGCTTTTTTCTTTATCAAATGTTCAATGAAAGTTAACGTTTTTAAAATAATAAGTCACTCTGGTGCATTATAAACTCGCAAGATTCACCAACTTTAGGATACTTAGGTTAATTTTGCGATGGTTGTGCATTTCTCTACGATGGGAAATACGGCAAGTGTTATAAATCAGTTAACAAATTGAATCCACATGATCACAGTAACAAGTACTAAGCTTTTACCTTTTTAAAGATCTTGAGTAACGACGATAACAACAACAATAACAACATCAACAATAACAACAGTAATATGAACAACAAACAACAACAATACAAACAATGTAATCATTGCAATTTTGGGAGCCTTGTGCAAATGTCGATGCCCTTACAGCAACAAAGCATGCCAAAAGTTACACACTTCAAGATGGGAATCGACTTAACTGTGAGGTTCCGTCATATTTTGGTAAAAGCCCGCAGGGGAATACCATTTATCCCGATTAGTAAAACTTTAACTTTACACGCGGTTATATATTGATTTTCAATCAACATTGCGAAGGCGATCACCTGATTCTTCTTTGATTGAATATCTTGGAGACCAGTGGAACTTTCTAGATCTATTGAAGCACCGACTGAACGTTGATAATAAAATTTCCGGCATTTTACACCTCTCAACCATCGAGATGTACTCGTTGACCGTGTTTCCAATTCTTTTCTGAATATACACTTGTTTTACTAAGAAGAAGATAATTTTGTCAAGGTTCCGTCGTTTTTAAATTTTCACAAAAATAGCCTCAAGTTGTCCTTTATATATTGTACATAAAATAGGTCATATAACTGTTCTGGTTGAAATATTGAGTTCTTATGGACATGAGGCAGAGCTTAATCCGTCTGAAATTTTTCTTACTTGTTCTTAAATTTTGGCCAATCTGAGTGAGCTCAATGTTCTTATAAAGTTTTTTTCCTATGTATGCTTTCTGGCCTATTTTTTGATTTAAACTTTAGAATTCTAAAAAAATTAGTTGTTTTTTTTTACCTTCATCCTATTGGACATCCACAGATAACCGTTGCCATAGGTATAGCGGTACAATGGATCTAGATATTAAATGTGACAACTAGAGTGTCGTTTTTCTATTACTACAAAAGCACCAGCACGGAATGTTCATATTAGCGTCCGCTAGAGTAAACCAGAATTTTTGTTGTTCTTTCAGCTAAGACGCGTTTAGATTATCTCAGTGGACTATTCACCACTTGCTCGACTTTCTTTTCGTGCTCTTTCATTTTTGATCTTTCGTCCGAGTTGTAGCAAAACCTAGAAGCGTCCACGAGTCCATATCTAATATTTGTCAATACGGCCTCCAGTCAGGGTAATTAGAGGACTAATGTGCCTGGGCCGCCGGGCGATGTATGCAATGTAGGGTGTTTTTTCCAAATAAAACTGCAAAAAGCAATATCGTGCGAAGTACATGCCGAATGTTTTTTTTCGTAATTGCTAGTGACAAGTCGTTTTTAAACAAGCAATCGGATACGCAATTTATGAGAATTTTTTTTATAAATCTGAGAATACATTCATCTGTTGCAAAGCTAAACTAGATGATTCATAGGCCGTGCTGAGACATTCGATAACAGATTTCGTTGACATTTTGCCCGGGGGATGGTTTCGTTTTCGTCTCATAATTACACATGCACAATTTTCATTTTTCTGCAGTGTTGAGCCACTATCGCGACAGTTAATTTACAATTACGTGAAATAGCACGAACGTATCTCAATCGCTATAAGACATACACAGAACAAACTACATTACCTTCCAGTTTAAATTTACGAAATTAAACGAATCTATTTACCAAACTAATTGGTATATCGATGTGTCTTTTTCTGACATTTTTAAAGATTGCGTGCAATTCTTGTTCAGCTACATGATAAATGTTATTACACGAATGTGACAGAAAACAGTATTAGTTTTCTTCAACTATTCTTTTTAGTTTGCAATGAAATAAGTTTAGGCTCGATTTTGTTTATTGTACTGCAAAGACTATGGCTATGTTAACCCCACCTTAACCGAAACCTTTTCTTCAAACACTTTTTTAATTTTAATTTTAAATCTAAAGTTTAAAGTAAGAGTGTCTAGTCCTATATACAATATAGTAATTTGCAGAAAACTTACCCTTCGTGTTTGCAGCTTTTGCAGATGCTTTCTGGACCTCGGCTAAACTTGGAACGTTTCGTCGCTTGCTTAGTACCTCGGGACCTTCGTGTTCAAAGTACATTCGGTGTAAATTGTTGGTCAAGCGCTTGATAATGTCACCTATACTGTCTGGTTCTCTCCTGGGGTCAAATTGGCTCAAATCTTTGCAATTCGTGACACAACATTCTGTTCATGTTTTCAATGCTTATCATCCGGTAAGGGTGATTTGCCTGATCGAAGGTTCTTTCCGTGCATGACCTTTAGAGCTAAATTTGTAAGGTGCGAGATTGTGGAAGGTGGGCCAGTCTATGCTGGTGCTCCAGAGAGAATTTAGTTCTTGCAGCTGTTAATCGTGACACACGCAGTGGCGTGCTTGATTCCTAATTAGTTATTCATGTTTGTTACAAGGACACGAAACTTTACAAAATTTATCTGGATAGAATAATCTTTACAGATAAAAAGTGTTACTAAAAGTAAAAGTCGAGCTAGAGCACTGCTGCAATCACTGCCTCCGATCTACAAGGATCTACTTAATCTTATTTCAGGTGTTGATCTTATTCACGCAGTCAAGATTTTCTGCTCTCTGAGAAGCATAAAGGAATTTGTTTAATGACCACTTAGTTTTACTTTTACGTGATTGGATTAGTCCTGCAGTCTCTCTGTTTTCATATACTGATACAGTACATTTAACGCGACTGTCTGGAAAAGAAGCGACTTGTCTGTAATGCTAACCACATTGCCTCGACGTTCGCTAACATTTTCATTCATTTTCATGTTTCCTTATCTATATCGTGCTCGTATTTGTGAGCGCTCCATACTATACAAATCACTGTCACAACCAATACCAGTACTCCGTTTATTTTTTTTATCGTTCTTCTACCAAGCGTGATTTTTTTTATATTGTCCTTGTTCCCTTTCAAGATGTCAACATTCTAATGACCTCTAAACAAGAAGCTTACGGTGTAGGGTTTCGCACCTAAAAAAAGTTTGCATCAGTCGTTTCTTTCTAGAGAGAAAAACTTCCACACGAATAAATAAACCTGTTCATCTGTTTTCAAAGATTAAGACAACACTATTGTTAGTAGATTATTCTTAGAAGAAAAGAAATCAAACTGTTTACAGTCGACGTGTGGAGTGCTCGTGATCGTTTCTGTGCACTTGGTCTGGCAACTATGTCAGTCTCTTGTTCAATCTTGTACACTCGCTGTCTCAGCAGGACTGGGTGATTTTGAAAGCCATTTCTCTTGCTAATGGGACGCAATCGAGTCTGATTTAACTTGGTACGAGGCGATTCTTAGGATATTAATAAAACATTACTTCTGTTTTCTTCTTTTCAAAGATTAAATACACAGTTTGAAGCTCTATGCAAATGTGCAACACGGACAAGCAAGAGACCCATCTGACACCGTTTCATCAAGTAAACCATCTGTTTTCGGTAACTCACTTTCGCAATAGGTTTGAAACTCTTCATATTAATTTATTCTTTGCCTCAAAACAAGTCTGCGCTGCGACCATTTTCTGTAACTTTCACAAAGGTCTTCCGCAGTCTTCGAATATAACTAATTCTATTCGCGAGTGAGGGGATAACTCAAGCGTAACCCGAGGGAATAAAGTTTGTGACCGAAGAACCAACATTGAACACAGCCATAACAGTTCAGCCAGCAAAACAACACTTAATTTTCCTTTTTCAGAACGTTTATTTCAAAAACTACCTGAGGACGAATTAAAAACCTGCACAAAACTAATTGTGACCACTTTCTGCAATGTTTACAAAATATCTATTGACAATGCAAGAGTTAAAAAAATTGTCATGTTTCAGTATTTACAAGGTGTCACAACTCGTTGCTTCGAATTGTAGTCGATTTTCCTTTCCCTACAACATCTTTGCATCACAACTAGCCGCTAACATCGACTTTTTCTTAGCAGAACTATCAGACCTAATTGTCTCACTACAAGTTAACATACTTCAGTTCTTTCCAATGTCTTTAATGATTGTTTGCAAAGAAACTTGCAATAGTCGAGAATCAAATATAACTTCCACAGGAAGGGTATCAAATGAAGTGGCAGTAAGCTAGTTCGTTATTGCCACATGCAAAGTATCGTGATTTCGTGTGAGCCTAGCGATAACAGTCTTGGGTTTCACGTTGTCGGTTGTGCACTTCACGAACATGGAGATTGTTTGTTTACAGTGACTGGTGCATCAGCACAAATTAAACTTCAAACAACGATATGTTTCTCAGTTTGTTCCTGAACTAGTCGAGTAGTTCGATAGCCCAGAAAAAGTCTATGAACACCAATATCTACCGTAAGTTTACTTCCAGACCAAATCGTGTATCGATGTAGCTGGTGTTTGGGTAGTTGGAGCAGTAGTAGTGGGTAGGATGCTGGAAAACACTGGTCGGGTGGTGGTGGTGGTAGTGCTGCTGCGAGTGTCCGCCTGGCCAAACGAGAACCCAAAGGTGGTGGAGTCATGCTGCATTCTCTGTTGCAGGGACGCTGAGGGGGCCACTTGGTTCGGAGGGTACTGTGGAGTTTTCTGTAACTGACTGATGAAAGTAGAATAACTCTGTGAAGTTGTAGTATTACTTGAAATAAATTTGCTGGTTGACTGTGGCTGTGTGAATCCCTGCGTGGAAAAACTAGCGGTACTTGAAGGGGAGGAAAGTAACGCCTGGGTATATGTGGGAAGATACTGGTCAAATTCGTTCGTGTCAACTTCTCCTATCGACATCAGATCTGTTGTCAAGTCTCCCACATCAACATGAAAGTCGATTGGGTTCGTTTCGGCTTTCTTGGGGATACTCACTGCGAAAGGAGATCCTGATCTCGCTTTCTGACACTCGCTGTCGCTCGAACTGCCATTAGCACTGTTCAGGCCACTTTCCACTTTGACAATGGCAGCTGGAGTGCCAGGGGACCCAGCAGAACTCGACAACGGACTGCTCGCTTCGCTTAAACTATCGGGACTTGGAGAAGAAGAGCTTGAGCTTTCGTCGTCGTTGGGCGAGAGCGGTTTGCTCGTGTCCCCCTTTAAAACCTTGAGTAGGTCATCCGCCGATATAGTTGCCTCGGTGGGGTCACTGCCATTGCCCTTCTGCTTCTTGCGCCTCGGTTGATACTTGTAGTCTGGATGTTCGCGCTTGTGTTTTAAACGTAACCGCTCCGCTTCTTCGATAAATGGTTTTTTCTCGCTGTCATTCAGTAATTTCCACAGCTTCCCAAGAGTTTTACTGAGCTCAGCGTTGTGTAGATGTGGATATTGATCGGCAAGCTTTCGCCTGGCTGCTTGCGCCCAAACCATGAACGCGTTCATAGGTCTCTTTACGTGCGGTTTCTGCTTGTGTCCGCCATTTACCCGAACCGGGAGCGGTATCAAACTCCAGTCGTAGCCGTCCAACACATGATTCACTGCGCTTGCAATTGCAGCGTTTAGTTCGTTGTTTTTGAAATCGTGATCGTTCTTGGTATTATCTGATTTGCAAGACTCGGACATCTCGTACACGCGTCCTCTGCTCCAGCGATACTTTGTTGTTTGCTCTATCGGATGAAATTCCTCAACAGAAAAAAAATCGAACTTGGTGCCAATTTCAGGTATTGGCATATAATTATCCAAAACACAGATATAATTAATTTCCACCCACGTGTAGTGTGATCCAAAACGATACGTGTTTGTGCGTATATTATGTTACACGACTCTGATTGGCAGATTTCAAACCACAACCAATCCCAACACGCACTCAAAAGAGACATAAATATCCGCGGGTTGTAGGTGTGTTGAAACTGCGGAATTATTGGTCAAAAACTCACGTGTTTCGCTGGGTGTGGAAACTATTGTGTCACTTTTCCCACCAGCAGTAAACGCCGTCCTTTCCGTTACTTTCTGACATTATTTACCTTTTAGGATTTTTAAATATTTTCCAACCGCGACTTTCCAGAGGAGTGTTTTGCTTTTATTCTGATTAGTCCAGCAATACCACAGTAGTTCGTACGTGTTTTCGTGCAAGGAACCAAAGGATTTCGATAATTAATCGTCGACAGATTTTTGGCTGCTATCGATTTTATAACCTCAATTTCCGAGGAACTGTGGCTCGTACTTAGTCTTTAAAAAATATCATTCTGGGTTGGGGAAAAAGGTGATTACCTCCTTGACGTCAATGCTACTGATTCGCCCGCAAATTGAAAGAGTGGGGAAATCTTGGGAAGTCAAGGATTTGCGTGAAGGATATAGGTGGAAAATAAGAGCCGGAAAAAAACAGGAAAGCTCGCCAAAATAGTTCTCGTGCGTTGAGACAAGAAACCTGCTCGGTTTGAGCTCCCGTCGAGAGCAAGGGTCGAATAGTGCGAAAAGATGGGCAACTAAACGTCTGATATTTCAGTTATTTAACGAACCATTTCCATCAATTGCCCAATATAGCTCTTTTCGGAAGTCGTTTACAATTAAACAAAGATATCAGATTTGGGGCGAATGTACTGTAATTTCAACTGAAAAACGAAAAAACTAATTTTCGATCAACTCCAGAGCCGCGATACCATACGGGCCGTGATTCAGTTCGAGGTCAAACGACGCGTCAAGCTTTTGACGCTATTCCCAAATGGAAATCAGTCAAAGGGTCACGAAAAGTAGATTACAGTTTTATGACATGACAGACGACAGAGTTTAGATGTGTTGAAAGTTGGAGACCACAAGCGTCTGTCCGAATAAACACTAAATATAATTCTTCCGATAATCTGCGAAAGAACCGAATAATCTGGAAAAAACGAAGTCTTGAAGTTGCAAGTTTTGTGACTAGACGGGAAGTATTTTGTCTTCTAGCCCGAGGAAGGAGTGCGGGATACCATTTTAAGACAGATTCGACGAACAGATACATGCTAACTTCTGAGACTGCTTATCGATCGTTCGCGATATTTGAGAAACTGTCACGCTTGAATTGGCTGTTTAAGACTTCACAAAAGCCTCATATCAGCCTTCAATCTGAATCGTATAAATGTTTCCTGAATAACACTGTCCGTGAGAAATCTCAAATGCATGTTTATGGCACCTTCGTGGCTAGGGATTGATATTCTTGCAATATTTACTCTGGTGTAACAGAGTCGACCGAGTCTTCTAGCTGTTTTTTGAATATAAACCAAAAATCAAGATCAATCTAAACCCGTTTGTCAGATGTGTTGGTCATATGCGCAAAGGACTGAAATCTGAGAAATTTCTTTGCTCTCACACTTAAAAATAGCTTCTTTATACATGACCATTTCAGGTTTCGTTTAAATTACGAACAAAAAAGTATATTTAACTTTAAAACAAAGCCTTGGGGCTCAGTCTTGGCCTAACTGTAAGCACTACTCAAAAGCACAACAACAACACACTTTAAGTAACATATTCAAAAACACAAGTTTCGGTAGAACAGTTTCCACGTTTGCCACTGTCACAAAACTCGACTAATATCGCATAATCTAGGGGAATCCAGGCTTACTGCCGCATTATTTTCACAAAATAACAACTTTCAAATTAAGTCTTGCAGCTGGTTGTGACAACACTATTTTAGAACAGCAGGTTCTTGCATACAAGAGCGCGACTTCCAGCTTCCGAAAGAAGCTAATTTTCGACAGCGTCGCGTTAACTCCCTTTGCGAACGAAACAAGACAGTTTTAAGCGGGGGCAATCGGAATCTTTTGTACTACAATGAAGACTCAATTTTAAAAATTCGAACAAGTGGCGGAACAGTCTCAAAGAAAGCCGCATTCTTTAGAAAGTGCCAATAAGACTCCCTTTGCGATTCGCCGGTCGTGAACCAAGCTCTAATCCAGTCTGTCGGTCCTCCCGAGTCCTGTCACCGGCTAGCTGCTGAACGTGACTGTCTTGGAGCCCAACTCAAGTAGATCTGTTTACACCCTCAATATTTCGTTTTTATTACATCCCAGGAGTTCTCCAAGTTATCATCAGCGCTGGAAGTAAAAGCCGTTCAGAGAGATTACTCGGTTTATGTTTATATTATTATTATTATTGACTCAGAACTACCTCCGATTTTTAATAGATGTGAAATTTTTGCAGAACACGCACTGTCACACAGAAGCAATGTTGGTGGGCGCGTGAAATGCGCGTGTTAAGTTCCTTTATTAACTTTTGAGAAGTGGAATTGAGGTTTGAGAAAATAGTATTTACATCTTCTCTGGTACGTGCCGCTAAACAAATGGAAATTTGGTGATTTAAGGACTTGAGAATCCAAAAGTAACCTTTATTATGACGTTCTTCCGGCGTTGAGCTTACTTCCGGCGGAAGGGTTCGAAGTATCCTTGTTAGAGGTGATTTTAGAGACAAAAGTCGGAAATTGCATTTGTGACGCTTTTCAAACTAACACTCTCATTAACCTAAGGGATTGTGTAAGGAGGAGTTATGTTCAAAAATACTGATACTTCAAAGAATTATACCCAGATTGTTGGCAGTTTTACAATAAGCAGCTCTACAGTGATAATTCGTTGGTCACGTCCTCGAACTAAAAATTAACATCAACAACTGAAAAAGACTAGGCGTACGCCCCCACGGAAAATGAACTCAAGAGTGGCAAAGAAAGTTTAAGACAACATTTGCTAAGGGTGTTGTTTATAGATTTTAAACAAAGTTTGTTGTAAAGAATAGTTTTCCTGAAAGACAGTAGATATGCCGATTAGAGGGAGCAAATATTAGTAGCCTCACCTATTAACTACTGAACTGTGTCTACGCTCGTGGGCATCGGTCGCAAACAAACTTTGGAATTTTCAACTTTTTTTCAATAAATTACGACAAGAGTAGCTTGGTAATTTTAAAATTATTCATTTATTGAAACAAGAGAACGATTTCTAAGCACCACTGAATTATGTAATGCAGGTTTGATTCAGTCCAAGGGAAAAACCGACGTCAACTGTAGTACCAAACTTGCTGTGATTAACTAAACTGTACTTCTGCACTGCGGGATAGCAAGCAAGGGAAAGCTTCCGAGTCAAAAGCGAAGAGACTTCCTCGCGGTTGCACATTCCTTTCTTTTGACTTTTCTAGACTTTCTCGGACAGGTGTGTCCAAATCTTTTGACTCCTCGGGGCAGGTAGTCAATAGTTTGAATTCTCTAATGCACTGGCATAGAAAAGTTCTTCCTGATAGTGTTGCCGTGACCACTAGAAAGACTTTTCGCGTCTCCGATCCAAAGGATAAACAAATATTGCACGGTTTGAAGGGTCTCATACTTGAAACTTTGAGAACAGTTGTGAAAATTTAGGCGGTTTCGAAACTGACAGCACGGCATTACACAAATCTGTGAGAGCCGATCCGCGGCGCTTTGTCGCAGAAATATTAAGGAAATTTTTCAGACGTCTGAAGGTGTTACCCAAAGATCTCCCTTCCCAAGGTGAAGTTCCTCATTTTCGGAACTAAAAATATCTATTAAAATATGAGTTTAAACTAATCTAAGTCGTCAAAAGATAACCCGGCTAAGCGGGTTGGAGCATTTACGTTTTATGGCTAAAACAAACAAAACGGATTTAAACCGGTTAGGCGGGTAAACCGAGCTTAGGGAACTGCTAATTAAAATTTCTACTAGTAAACGGCTTTTGTCTTTATGCTTTTTTGTTTTCAAAATCTTTTAGCATTTCATTAATCGTTATTACTTCTTTTTTTTCCAATTCTGTTTGTCACATTACTATAATACCATTGAGTACCATTAATATTTTACCATTGAGTACCATCCCTTCATAAAATATATAACAGTTTTGATTTAAAATATCGACATCTGAACATAACTATTGTTGTTGTTAAGGCAAAAAGAAATTGAAGATACTAGTGAAAAGATTTTAGGTCAATTTTTTTTAGCAACGACTGAGCCAAGTGATGCTAGCTAGACCATGTTTATATATATTTGTTTATCTCTTTATCTGTTTTGTTAATGTATCTTCGTTTTAGGTCATGTATAACTTTAAGCCATATTTACCGTATTTACTGTATTTTTTGTCTTATGTTAATTTGTTTTTTTAGGACTCCTTTGAAAATCATTTTAATGAATAGGGCTTCCTAACGAAATATTAGTTAATTATGTAGTACCGACATTAGGACTGATTTGCGACCAAAGTATACACTACCAACATCAGGCAATCCAGCTGACCAAAGTACGCAAAGTATATTGTGCAAAAATGTTATTTGCATAAAATACATTTTTGAATAAGTGTTTAATATGAACTGAACTGTTACATATATTTTATAAATGGTGTTCATGGTGTTGCAATCACCTTTGGAACTGAAACGAGTGCAGTTTCAGGGACCGCGGAGCAACTTTGAGATTGGAGGGGCACATTAGTGACTCGATATTGGGGGGGCATAAGACACTTTTT
>JAOBYH010164536.1:0-10593 GCA_025403525.1 Umimayanthus kanabou
CAGGTAACCAACACCTATCTGATCTATCTCCATTTGATTTACCTGTATTTAATACTTTTTAAATAAAACTTTGAGTTGAAATAGAGGCATATTGTTATTGCTGTTGTTGTTGCTGTTAACCAAATTATTGAATTCCCTTATGAGTACAGTTCTATAGCTGTTCAGTACAAACCTACCACTTACTTTCAAAAATCTAGCTCCTTTCATTTTTTAAAGTAATCATTGATCAAAACCATTTAATTTGACAAAGAAACACTTTTAACAAACATGACTATCAAGAATCAGTGCATTTAGGTCATATTTCTAACGTTAGTTAACAATTTATCCTTCGGCTTTGGGCCAAAAATACTTTGTGCTTCAATACTCCTAACTGTAATCAGTTTTCATTTTATCAAGCCATCCATCTATACCATAGTTACAGCATTTAACTAAGACGGAACTGTGCTTGAACTATTATTTTCGTAGTAGTCATTATTTTTTGAGTCTTAAGGGTGCCGGTTTTGCCAAGCTATGGATAATTTGCGCAATAATACTGTGATTGCGCAATAATACCGTAATTGTGCAATATATCAACCCTTTCAAAATTGTACATTTACTACAAACACAAAGTTCTCTTTTTTGTTATTCCAAGCCACACTATTTGAAAAAGACAAGGGGTTAGGTTCTGTGTCTATACTGAGTTGTTGTTTTGTTTCCAGTCAGTGATGAACAATGTTGTAGCGGATTAAATATTATACAAATGGTTGCTCAAACTTTTTCTTTAAACAGATACTGCACTGGCAGATAATACAAAGTGATGGGAATATCTAAAGGAATCTCTGGATCTTGCAAATTTCCAGACACATGGATGACGGATTTTGAGCGATAGACTCTTTTGTATTTAGAACGATTCCGCCTTGGATCCAGTGACGTTACAGTTTTGAAAGGTGCACTTCGGCAGGTATGATACAGCAACATTTGAGACTTATGCAACCAGTTCCTCACTCCAGCTTTCAGGTTTTCCCACTTCAACCTCCGCTTTCCAGATTTAGATGATTGATGATCTGAATTTAATCCTTTGTAATTATAATTTGTTTTACACTTAAATGGTTTAGTGCTTTAAGCAGACAAGCGCAATTTAAAATGATAGAAAAGCAGCTGATTTTACATAGGACTTATACATTAGCTATAAATCGTTCATAAGAGCAAACACTGCTCCTTAGTTTGAATAATGAGTCCTAGTCATAGAGGCAAGGTTGTGAAATTTTAAAATTGGTATGACGAGTTTGTTAATTTGCCAATGTATAGTTTTATTGTTGGTAAGTGAAAACAATTAACGATTGTGAAAAATTCCTGAAATGCTACAAGTGCGTCTCGAGTACCACTACTTCTGAACTCTCGTTCAAACTAAAATGGACTGCTTTACTGGTAATCTACGATTATTGGGTTTGCTATTGTTTCTATTTGTGGACAGATTAAGTTGGAATTTTTCCGGCTGATTATCAAGACTCTATTGGGTATTTGGACGAAAAGATAAGGGTATTTAGTTGTTTCTAATTTGGAACAGACAAAAAGCAAGTTAACGAGTTGGTCATTCTAATGATTGTCGTAGATCACACAGTATATCATTAATGATATATCGAGCTTAAATAAGGAGAAGGTAATGGAATTCCAGTAATTACAAAGATTTCTCATCCGCTTCAGTCTAGAAACAACACCAAATTGTTACGCTGAAAGATTGTAAATTGTATTTGTACTGCAAGGGAACATTTTTTAAACAAATGAAGAACTGTTCTCGCTTTCTATCTAAAACGATTTGGTAAAAACCAAGAATACTCTAAATGTTGACTGAAACAGTCGTCAATGAACGGTAGAATAACTGGGTTTTTTTAAAAGTAAAACCAATTGTCGAACTCCATAAGATAACCATTAATTTCGCTCCTGAATAGTAAAAATGATTGATGTTATCCTTTTTAACTTTTGGCCCATTTGTTGAAAAGCCTTTGTCTTGAAAGTAGAAGTATTTGCTGTTAATTCTTTCTTACAAATTTATACCATTTTTGTAACATTGGAAATCTCTGAAATTTAGATCATGCGCTAGACAAAATTTAACTACTCCAGCCTTTAGCAAAATCAAATAAACGATTCATGTATCCAGGGTCAATAAAATTTGTTTTGACAAATGTTAATCTATCAAATCTTTTTGTAATAAAGTATAAAAGCTTTGTAGAAGTATTGAAGTATAGTAGTTTAGTTTAGTTTAAACTATAATAAGAAAACAAAAAGGCTGCAAAAGGAAGGCTTTAAAACAATCGGCAGTATTGTTCAAGTTAAAGATCTAATAATTGAAATGACGATATATTACCCAGATACCGAGGAGACTGAAAAAAATGTGATTTAGCAGAGTTGAAACTTTATAAAGTTTATATTAAAGACTTAAGATCTTTCCGTTTGTTTATGTTTTTATTACTGAGTCAAACTGACCTTCGTTAGATTTTCACTGCTTGCCTGAGTGACGACCTGGACAAAATGCTCAAGGTTACTGTTCAGTTTGAGCGGTGTTTTCGGTAAATGGAGCATATCTCTGTTATTTCGTGACGTAACCCTATAAACCTATAAATCACTGAAAAGCTTATTAAATTCGCTAAATCGCTGTTTAATTTTTATTTGGTAGAGAACGAACGCCTTGTTTTCCGACCTTTGTTTTCCCTTTCCGGAGTTCCAAGTCGGACTTGTTGCGTTTGATGGCACCAATTATTGCATTTTCATATTTGACACTATTTGCAGTCCAAAACAGTGTCAGCGTTTTTTGAAAGGCCGTTTTGTTTGTATTTTACAGCCCAAACCCCCCGAAATAGCACTTTCGTAATCGAAAGTGGCGGTGTTTTATCGTGATAGCTTAAAAAGTTTTTAAAATTTCAAAAAACGCTGACACGGTTTTGAATTTCAGTTATATAGCTATAAAATTTCCGAATTTTAAAACTGCCCGAGTTGGAACCTCGAGTTTCTCATAGTTTTGACATAAAAATAGTCTCGAGAAAAAAGCTTTTTAAAGTTTTGGCGTCCCCTCAAGCACACTTCCGGTGAAATTTTTCTGTTTCAAAATCTCGTTCTGTGTATGCGATATCACAATATTTTTTTTCGCTATTTTAAAGCTTTACCTCCGATCTATCCATATGGCAAACAATCTCATTTTGGCCATTTCCTTAAATGAACAGCGCCCTTAAGGTCTCTAGGCTAAATCAAAACACACTGACCTTGGTCTTAGCGAGATTGAAAATATTAGCTTGTGCTTATTGTAGATTAACAATAGGTTCCCGTTTATTGTAGATCAACATTAGGCTGTTGATATTGAATGAAGGAAAACACTGAGATGACAACAAACACTGCTGGATAAAAATCTTCTATAAAGAAACTATTTTTTCTATAATTTATCAGAAATACAAATTGACAATATATTAAGTTCTTAATTGGTAGTTTAAGAGATTGATAAAAGAGTGTTTTCTGCTGTGAATAGATTGAGCTGACCTTGAAAAAATAAATGCAACAAGCGATGCAAAAAGCGATGCAAAAAGACTCTGCGGTGTTTGTTCAACTCAAACCTTTTTCTAGAGTTTTCGACAAAAGCCAATGATTAACGGCGCTTATATAACTGCATGCTTACCCAAGTTTGTCAACTCTTTTAGAAATAAATCACATAACACAAAAACGTTCTCTACAATTAAGAAATAATTATGAACTTTCTTCCATTAGGTGCTGTTTTGTGATCAAGTTTCAAATTTACTGGTATTTGCAATAGTTATACTTATACTTATAGTTATTGTATGTTATAACTAGAGAAAATAATTAATTGAGGTAGAAATAAGTTTTTGTTGTGGATTCTTTCATATGAAATCCAAAGTGTTTTAATCTCCAACCTATGTACACTAAAATACAGGCAAGATTTCAGAAACACTTGCTGCTTTTCTGTTCTTCAAGTGTATGATAGATCAATAATTCGTTAAGTTTTTGTCAAAAATCAACACAAGGTAGATAGATACAGAAGAGGAAAAGTTACGATACATTTTCTAGCTTGACCACGTCCTTAGCCTCGATACTGACGAGAGCAAGGGGACATTTGTGGTAACACTTGAATCTATTTTTTGCGGTGATGCCACTCTAAGTTTTCTCAATAATCTACGATAAATTTCCTTTCAGTCACAGAGATAAAGTTACTGGCAAAGCTACTTGGCGTTAAGAAATAGAAAAGCAAACTGGTTTTGAGAGAGTCAGTGCCATCAATGAATGCATAAATTGACGAGGCACTTTAAACGCCCTGTTGCTTTCGGTGAAGTTAATTCTTGCATGCAATGAGAAAATCGATTTCAAACAAAATAACCGTTCAAGTTTATAATTTGAAGAAATACTTACTACCGTCTTCTTCCAGTTCTTGCGATGGTGATCCATGATATTCTCCAAACACAAGGGTGACGAATACTAAACAACCTAAAATCTCTAAAATGTTCATAGTTAACTAGGACAGGTTTTTTTTCCTGTCGTGCTATCGTGTATAATGTTGAGCCCAACTCGAAGGAACTGCTTTTATTATATTTCCGATGGAATTTATGCTCAATATATCCGGAATAATAGTTCCATATACAGTCCTGTTATTGATATTGCAACATAGCTGTTCACAGGGAGAAAGCCAAACGAACACAAATTTAGGCCCATTTTGGGATTGTTGATTAGCGTGAATAGAACTACATTAAAGATCCTTTGTGTGCAATCTTTATGACGTGTAAGCGTTATTGCCTTTGGGATTTGAGCTGGAATCATCAATCACACATTGCCAGTGATCTGACACGACAGTCTTCACAATATCACCATTTAAAGGTTCCAACAAGTGGAGCGAAAATGGCTTCTTACATTTTCATTCATTAACAACCGACACACGTATACGAACAATCAGGCTCCGCGTTAATTTTTTGGTCAAAATTGTGTTACCAAAACTAGACAAGGATTATCTACTTAAATCTTCTTTTTGAAAAGACGTAACTAACTAAAGATAATCATTTCCAAAACCACAAAACTATGGCAGCCTTTTCTCTTTGGTTATCTTGGACTGTTTTTCCATTATTTTGAAAGTATGCCTAATAATTGTCTATACTCGTTTAGAAGTAAAAAAGAGTTCTTTGGGTCTTGTTTTAAACTAAATTCCCAGGGTTCAGTTTTCCTCAATTCGAAATGGTTTCATTTGAACGGTTAAACTTCTCTGAAGTGCATAAATCAATCAATGATCGAAAAATACCACAAATGCCCCAAAGACCAAACATTGTTTTCAGTTTTAAAACTACAAAATGACCGTCCAACTATAAAATGTTAAAAGGAAGTGTAAATATTCACCATTACTTCCTCTTTTTTTTTAATTAAGCACAGCCAAGAAGCAATATTACTGAGTTGGGTTGTGGTTGGTGGCGCTTATTTATAGAGAGAATGTTTCTGAGTTGGTTTGAAGTCAGTTCGTGTTGACCAGAGCCAAAACGTCTTCCAGTCTTATTATAGTAAACTTAACTGCGCTTGCAGTAGGATACTCGAATCTTCTAGATGAAGCTCGCTCAGAAAGTTTAGCGGGTAATAATCGTGAGAACCTAACCAATACACAACATATGAACTGAAACACGATTAAAATAACGGGTAACGCATTCCAACTTGTTTTAAAAATATTAAACTGAAGCCTTGCAATACGTTCATGTTAGTACTGAACGTCTCGCTGAACCTGTTCATCTATGCTTTATCGATTATTCGAATGCATAACTCTTATTTTCAATTTTTTAGATTGTGGTGGCGTAAACTTATTTTTCTCCCACGCTTGGCGATTGTGAATGAAAGCATGCCCTAGGCCAGCACGCCTTGGCTGACTGATGATATCAATAGCTAACTTGGGGTTTTCTGAGCCTCTCGAATATTCTACCCCTCCCCTCTCCCCCCCTTTCCCCCTTCCCCTCTCCTTAACTCCCTTGATAGTGATACCAGGCAGATAAGGGTACATTTCGTTCAAATTTAAATAATTTAAATATTTGATAATCAGTTTATAGACTGAGGTTCGCACACACACGCATGCAACGGAGAATGTTATTAGTAAATACATTCTCTTTCCCCCTTCCCTCTGCCTAACCTCGTTAACGATACTAGGACAGATAAGGCTTCATACACGTGCGTTTGTTCAGACTTAAAACTAATTTGGATATTTGATAAATGAGTTTATTGACTGGGTTTACACACGTACACACGCAATAGTGCATGTTATTAGTAACATAACGATGTTTTACGTAAAACTGATTCTTATACCTAGTAACAAGGTTGAATAAAGTTTTAGTTGAGTGCAGATCCGCCTCACGTTCTTGTGTTGTTGTCAATTCTATTTTTACAGGCTATAACAGTTACTACAGAAACATAGCTTCGATGGTCTTCTCTAGTTGGGTATTTTAGTGTGCTGCATATCGGTGATTTTGAACTACGAAGACTGAGCTGCTAAACTATTACCCCTCTATACAATCGCCTATATATAAGGTCGTATGACAGCAAATGGTTTCTTTGAACCTGCATTAGCTGATTTCTGGTATCTATTAAGTATTATACCTAACTAAAGTTTTTAATAGTTCGTCATAAGCGTTTTGCGAAATTAATGTTTTCTGTTAGTTTATTTTAGTTTATTAGTGCAAAAGTCCACAACTTCATTATACATTTAATTGCAGTCAGGTTGGATATGAGGAAGGTTTCTGTGAATTTTTTTACATATGATTTAAAATGTTTGTAAAAAATGTTTTGTATATCAGTAAGTGACTAGCTAAAACGAAGCAGAAGGCAGCAAAATAATCAACACCTTATCATGACATATTTTTTAATCTCAGAAAAGGGAAGGAAAGGGTGTTAGTGGTTAGACCTTGGAAACAGCAAGCGCTTGATGAGCTAATTTTAAGAACTCGGTATTTTCTATTTTTAGTTTTAGGTCAAGATATTTACTAAACAACTTTGCCCCCGAGCCGGAGATATGACAGCTATCTAGTGAGGAAAGCAACACTTCGTAGGCGTTCTAAATACCCCGGGGAATGGGGAGAAGGGAGTGGCTGTTAGGAAGGATTTAATAAACCTTGACTTGAAAGCTACACATTACTTAATTAGTTTCAATAAATTTTTTAAGAAGTGGTGGATATAAAATAAATGTTTAGCTCGTTTGAGGAAGTATCTTGATGGCTCTATAGAGTTTTATGTGTGCACAAAGCCGAAATCCTGACGCGGCTTCAAGTGCCTTATTTAGAAATCTAATCCAATATTCTCAGTTGGATAAAAAGTGGCACTGGAATGTAAATACAAGCAAATTGGCATAGCTCGGATTCCACACATTATTGATGTTCTCTTTATTGTATATAAAGGTAGCTGAATAAATCTTTTCCCATTCGATTTCTAATGCATATGTAGTTGCTCTATAGTATAGGTAACTAGTGAATTTTACTATTTTCCGGATCAAACTACGACATAAGTTAATGTCATAAGTTATGCATTCGCTTAAAATGGCGATCACTAATATGTTGGCTTAAGCAACGTCGCTTCTTACCTGATACAGACAGAAATAATTGTACTTTATTCGCATACGTATAGAAAGCCTTGACTACCTGTGATTTATCCTTGTTCATTATCCTCTTAAACTGTATATTCTACGATGGTTTCAGTTATCACAATTGTGTGAGGATGCAATACAAAGAAGAATTTGTTTCGGCGCCGAATCCGGCTTCTTACCTTGAGGCATGAAGTCAGTTGCTTGAGCTGTCCCTTGAAAATACAGCGTACCTTTTAAAAAGATAAATTATGCAATCAACGTCTGTATTTAGCATGCTAAAGTTTCTGCTGCCGTATTTACTTTAAATAAAAATAAGAAAGGTTTTGAATAAAAACTGAGCAAATGTTCATTTTGCACATATCGTGAAGATGTTTTAATAATTATGAAAGGCTGCTTTTTTAGTAGACCTTACGGGTATTTTGTTATGTTGCTACTAGTAATCAAAGAAATCGTATAAACAGACGGATCGGATCTCTTGGACAAGGGAGATCAGTATTTGCTAAAAGTATAATTTATTCGCCATCACTCAAAATCAAGATAAACAAAGACTGAAAGAGATCTCAAACACTTTTTTTGCCGCAATATTTATGTCCTTCAGGCAACAGCTGAGTTTCGCAAAGAAAACAAACAAGAACAAAGTTTTCGTAATACTCAAAGTAAACTCAAAGGTCCCTCGTCTTTTAATAATAGGAAGGATCTCAAAAAAGTAAAAGGAAAAGTTCTTATATCTTCTACTTTTAACCTTTATAGAATAGGCAAACCAGAAAAATTCATTACTACTGAGAATGGGATTATTATTTTTTTATCAACTGTGTCTTCTAAAAACAACTAACCGAAAAGTTTTATATGAAACTCAGTCAGCTTCAATTGTGAAACTTTATAAAAGAATAGAAACAAAAGCATAATTTAAATCTTGCTCAAGTGTTGAGCACTGTTCAAGTAGCTGTATAGGGACTGGCTATCATATATTGCCTAATCGCCCTGTAAAGCCCCCTCTTAAATCGTCCTACCCCCCGAGGCGATACGTAACCGGTAATGACCGGTCCCATAATTAGTTGTAATTGTAAAAGGAAGTTCAAAACCTCGTCGGCCTCGGAAAACTTAGCCAATAGAGCATTAAGTATATTAGTTTTTGAAACATAAGTTTTTTACAACTTAGAAAAGAGGTTAGACAAAAGTTAGAAATCTAGTGCAATACTGAAAAGTACTCAAAGATTTGACTAGATTTCCTTTGTACTCCAATTCATTTTGCAAACAAGTTTTCGTCTGTTTACTTTATATAATACAATTGCTGTTAGCAGGATTGAATGACAAGCAGGAAGTTTGATATTGGTTTAGAACTTTGTAATGAGGGATTTTTATCACGGATAAATAAAGGATTTCATTCATTTATTCATTCATTCATTCATATTGGTTACCCAAGCAAGTACATGACCCCCTGCATGCTCGCCCGGGCTCTCCGAGGGCTGGGTCACAGTGGGTGAATCCTGTCACCAACCTACCCACACTTCAGCCGCAAAACAAAGACAAAAGACGAGCCTAGGCTATGATAAATACATCCCCAAATTTGGCCTAAATAACTTTTGAGAAACCCCCGAAAAAGTCTTTAAATATCTTCAACTATTCTCTAAATATCGCCATAAATTTTCTAAATACCTCAAAATATTTCGAAAATTCTGAATCAGTAAAAGTTGAAATTCTTCAATTTGGGCCCTTGCACAATGCAAGGTCTAGAAAAAACAAAATACTTGATACAACAGCACGTAATTTAATGTGAACATTTGGAATAACAACAAACTGAGTACTTTTAAAGACTTCAGACTGTGCTGTTGTGGTTGTATGGCTTAGAATACGAATAACTTCCCCGTGGTTACAATGTCTACAGTATGAAAATGTAGTTCAGTCTCAATTGTGACGCTATTTTAATTAGAGTATACACAGTCAAGTGAGTTACTGAGTTAACTGTTAATAGGAGCTGGTAAAAAGACAAGAACCAAAAAATGCCCTAAACAATATTTCTAAATATCTCCAAACTTTCTAAATTTCTCAAACGTTCTAAATATCCGAAAAAATCTCGTGATATTTTTGTCTGAGCCCACACGTGCCCACCCAGTTTGGAGTATCTAGAAAGTTCTCTGAACGTTGAGCTTGTAAGCCTGAAAATCTAGTTCTGAATATGGTGATAGTACATTTCCATACACGCTTTTTTTTTTTTTTATAAGAACAAACTTTACAATGTATAAGAACACCCAGGCTGAGACTTGCCCAAAAATTAAGAACAAGCTAAGAACAATCACCAGGCTGAAATTCTGATCAGACAAATTTAAGAAATTTATTTAATTCTTGTACACAGTTTGAGATGTACATGTATACAAAGACTTGTTAGAATTAGCTGGGTCGTCGAGCGCTGGAAGAGTACGCTGCCGCTGCATTGATAGTTTCAAGTTTTTTCCCATACCGCTGGATGAAAAAATAGCAAACACGTATTTCTTAGCATGCACCTTTTTATTGTTCCGGGCAACTAATCCACTGTTTGTAAATATCAGGAAATAAGAACAATTTAAGAACAATTTTGAGGCTGAAATCGCCAAAATAAATTAAGAACAGCCCAGCCTCAGCCGAAAGTTACTGGTTCTTATAAAAAAAAAAGAAAAAAAAAAAGAAGCGTGTACTAGCTGTGCACCTGGCCAGACGTTGTATTGATGGTATTACTTCGAAATTTGAACCATGATGGTAATTTGAACTAAGCTCTGAACGGATGATCACATTTTGTAAAATAGTGATATCAAAATTCGTAATACTGAGTCGTTCGCTAAATCTGAACCAATTCAACATGAACAGTTTGTATTTATTCAATAATGAAACAGGCCCGTAGGCAGGGGGTGCACGGGGTGCGCAGACACCCCACCCCCCTCCCCCGTGGCCTTGAATGTCCACAGCAGTCCGCTCAGTCGATAAGAAAAAACCCCCAAAATTATAGCCCCGAGTCCGCTATGATGTTCGCTTGCACCGTCCCC
>JAOBYH010164647.1:0-10592 GCA_025403525.1 Umimayanthus kanabou
ACCGCCATATTCAGAGTATATATCCACGCTTTCTCTCCAGCACGATTTTCCGCCATTTTGGAAATATCGAAGCCAATGGAATACTTGTTTCCAGCCCCTCTTCACTGCGACCGCGTGAGTGTGCACACGAAATTCATGATAATCACGAAATTAGAGCCAATCAGCAATTCAGGATAATCACGAATTTCGACCAGGAGATCATGTTGAGACACGACCGTGTGAAGGAGCCCTAACCGGGAGGAACTGGGGCGAGGTAGACTTGATTATCATGGCTACAACTCCATATTTGGACCGTAAGTCCATATTTGATGCAGAGTTCTGAGAAAGATGCCTTGCAAACAGAAAAACACACGGAATTGAAGCATCGAAAATACAGCCTGGATACACTGAAATGTACGTGATGCATGGGCAACAGAATGGGTTTACTTCATCTGGTTTTCGATTGCAGCAGAATTTTTAAAAATGCTATCAAAATAACAGAGAACAAGGTAAGTGAGAACTCCGACAAAAACAGTATTAAGAAACTGACTCGAGGAGTTCCAGGAAATCGACAAATAAATTGAAACATAGTTGTAAACGGTAGCCTGGTCAGGTTTAGTTGTCTGTCTGTCTCTCTGTCTGTCTGTCTGTCTACCGCCATCCCAGTTTAGAGAGGTAAGGTCTTGTTTTGTTGAAATCAAACTGGACCAGACTCCAAATTAAATGTTTCGTTTGAATGAGCCAAAACTTGGCGAAATAAAAGTTTGAATCGAATTGTCGTTGGACCATGTTCAAGCTTTGTTCGTTGTAGCTCTCGCAGTTCACTAGATTGCCAAATGACTGAACAAGTTCGAAACAGGATCAACTACGCTTGGGTTCAATATAAACATACGATACACTGTTTTTGTATTTTCTTATTTCTTTTGAATGCACTGGGTCCTTTTGTCCTCGTTTCCAAAAACGCAATTACTCGAGTTATTTAAGTAAAATTTAAAACGTGTGTTGATTATCGTCAATGCGTCTGGTGACTGTGATCAGATCAAACATTCGAACTCTCGAAGTATTGCGAGTCACCCGCTTTTAGTTTGTTTTTTTACAAGACTAAACAACTTTTTTTCAAAGAACAACGAACCCCGGTGAAAATACTAATCTGGTTCTGTATATGGAAAAATGCGTGTAGTGAAATGTAGATATATATCTTATGAGTATTCTAACTTAAAATAGTTTTAAATAACTAACAGATTTATTGGGAGTACTCGTTAATGAATAAACTCCAAATCCAAGAACACTTAATTCGGATCAGTGTCATCAGTGTACCCGTGTTAGTGGAGCAGATAATGTAAAATCGTTGGACAGCTAAATTAGATAAAGTTAAGAGAAATTTTAGCAATGTTGATTATTCTCTCTACATTTTGAGATATTTGCTTCTCAGTAGTCCTAACTTTCTCAACTCTTCGCTCCCTTTTCATTTATATCTGGTCATGTTCTTTAAATTTGTCAGTCGTTCGTTGTGCGTCTTCAATATTCTTCGTTGGATATTTTCTGGAGTTCAGTCGACTTGTACAGGGAAAGTTGATGCTTGCTCTAGGTTCGATCCAGCAAGGCGCATCAACTCTCTATTCTCTGCCAGGGTTACATGCAAGAGTGAACAATATTCTGAGCCAAAACTAACAAGCCGTGTGTACGCCTGGTTCCAGAGGTTTGCTAATTTGTAGTTATCCGAATACGTATTTCTCTTCAGATGTATCTATGAGCTATCCAAGCACTACAAGCAAAATAATAAAAGTACTTTTCTATTTTTCGCACAACTACTCTTTCTCTTTGGCGGTTTTAAAAGTTGTATTTTATTAACAGCTTTTGGATTTACCACTCAATCACATCAATATTTTAAACTGTTGCTGCATATACGTTTTTAGTCTTTAGACGAGTAGCTTATATAATATATTTTCTAAGACGAGTTCTTGAATGGAATAAATTACACAACACTTCAAAAGGAAACATTTTAAGACGCACCAAACAGACGAGTTAACCTGTCGAAATTAAAGATCTGTTTACATGAAGTCATGCATGAGGGGAGGTTGATTCTGGTACTAGTTCGACTGTGCAAGAGTGAGCAGGTTGAGTTATTCGATCTAAGCCAGCCTCGTGCCTGGCTCCTTCAGTAATAAATCCTCATTTCTGCTGAAAGACCTTGAAATTTATGTATGAACTCAACAGCAAGAAAATAAATGTACTTTCCATGGGTTCAAGTGACAGTTTATCAATATTGTCGAAAATGCTACTCCGTATTGGTCTTTGAAATTAGAAGTCAACACTGCTTTTGCACATGTACCGTATTTGGAACAATAAGTCCTTTTGATAGGTCCACTTTTAGACGAGTGCAGTGTCGGTCCCTAGCAGTGCTAGTGGTATACTAAGTACAAGAGCTAAGCCGGGTCATGTAAACAGAAAGCTGCTCTCATGTAAAGGGACTGTGTATGTAGGTGCTATGATGTAAAACAAGCCTTTATTGCTGCTTTTGTAAAATACTTATAGTAAAAGGTCACGATTATAAATGTTATCTTTTCCCAGCTAAATTAGTTTCAGTTCGACGTACTGACTGCAGTACACCAGCCGCATGCATTTATTACTATATAATCGCATTTTTCCGTACGGTTAATTGCGTGATGTGAAAAAATTATTTTTGTTGTTGCTTTGTTGTCAATTTTCATGTCCTAGGTTTTACACTCAGTAAACGTTTCACACAGTATAGAAACGTTGAGGTTGAAAAAAAAAATTGAAAACATGTTAAGAACAGACCGAGGCTGAGGATAAGTAAGAAAGTAGTTGTATTTTTATAGGAAATGGAAAAAATGTCACTGTAACAACTGTGAAGTAATATTCAGTTTACATGTAGTGTTACAGTGGTTTCTGAAATGCCAATTCCACAAATTCCGAAAAGCTACAATAGCTGCAGCCGTAACTGAACATTTGTACTATAAAGTAGTAAGAAAACCGCGTTTACAGCTGCTATCAAAGGTAAAGTTTGAAATGACCTAGCATAATTTGAGGTCATCTCACTTTTGACTTAGAAAATCAAACAAAGTTTACTGTAGTCTGTAATCTCGAAATGCGCAAATAAGACAATTTTGAAAACGTCTCCAAGAAGAAAACTTAAGATCATTTTAAAGAAATTCCGAAAATTTAATAACATTAAGTTTGGCCGGTACCCAAAATACACGTTATTGTAAGAAAGAATAGTTTAGTGTAAAGATACTGACAAAGTTAGTTTAGTGCAAATCATCGGCCGAATGCCGACCGATTTGTTTGTAGTGGAATTGATTAACTGCACTACTAACAACCTAATTCATACCGACCATCCAATTTTGAATTTTAAGTTTCAGACTGACGGCAGTAGCGCTTGCTCTTCCGAGAAGAATTAAAAGTTATCATTCGTGGTAAATTGAGGTTCTATTTGGATGCAGAAATACGCTAAACTACAAAAATACGATTTGAGACAGCTCACATTATTGTAGAAGGGTGCAATTTCAAATATTGCGAAAAGTGTTACTGTGACGTACTTTTCAAGTAGCGATGCTATATTACAAATTGCACCGGTACGGTGTGCAGTCGTGAATGAAAATACTTTACGGAACCATTATCTAAATTTCTGTTACATTTTAACAACATTCGTAACAATATGTTTATTGGTAAGCTATAATTAAAATAACTAAATTTCAAATAATGCTGTTTTATAGGCTAGGTAATCTATCTGCATAACCATTCAAGAATTCCATCACAGTCCGGTATCACGGACGTGTTACGTCATGGCAGAAGCTCCACCGTTGATGTTAGAAATCCCAACTGAACAACGTGCAAATGGTGCAAAGTTAAGCAGACTGACATTTGATGCGGGGAAAGTTGCTTTACGGTCTTTGTTTGACCGTTTCCATCCATCAGCTTCGTTGGTTGAAGATTTAAAGCAGAATTATACAACGTTGTTTTCTCTACTGGATAAGAAACTTATCACTCAGACACAATGGGAACTGTTGTTTCCAACTGATGCTAGCCTACCATGTTCACAAAACATGGACATGCATTTGCTCTTTCTGCTCCTTCAAAATATCTGCGGTCTCACTGAGCCACGTTCTGGCTGGAATAACCGACCATCGTCTTCTGATAATTCCCTTGAAGGGAATTTAACAAGACTGAAATGGTACATAAATGAAGTTGCTGAACGCGTGCCATCAGCTGGAGTTCAAACGACGCAGTTAAACTTCTACTGGGATGAGATCACAACAGCTTTGAAGAGTCTTGGGCATGGGGTGTATATTTCTGCCTCTACAGAAGACTTGAAAACCAAATCACTTAGCGAAGCTGATGCAAATACGTATCTTATGCTACTAGTTGAATGGGGAGTGCGAAACCAAGAAATAGAGGATCAACTGCGGAGCGTGGAAATCACTTCTGAGAAGAAAAAACAGATCCTATGTTTTATGCAACAGGATCAAGACAAAACTCTGAAAGCACTACAGGTTAGTAGTAACGAAGTCTATGTGTGTCAACCCTGATGTAAGCAATTGTGTTTTCAAGGTGCCAACCAATAGGTTAGTAACAGTCTATGAGTAGATCGACGTTGTAGTGTATCAACCTTGATGAAAGCAATTGTGTCTTCAAGGTACCAACAAACCCTTATGACATGCGTTAGTGGAGATATCATTTTATGTTTTCTTGGGCAAAGTGACAATGTTTAGCTAGTTCACAACACAAAATATCTTTCGTTTGTGGAGCAACTCTTTACTTACACAACATTTGTACACACCTGAGAGATTTCCGTTTAAACTTTTAAGCACGTCGTTTTACTGTATTTGACAATTCTATGTTTGAATTAGTACTTGGAATTACCGCTTCTTAGTATGTGTCTGTTGTTGTAATCACTAGTCATAGTTTGCTTGAAATAGAGAGTTAAGAGACGAAGGCTACGTAACGTACTATAATTTTGTGAAAACTGAGCTATATAAAAATTAAATAACTGAAAGAATACGCTTGCTTGCATGGCTACAACTGAATACTAAGTATTATATTTTTCAGTTGTTATACAGTACAAGTCATTTTCCGGGTTCCAGTTAGTGTTGTGCTTCCACTGTACATGTATTGGGCAGGTCCAGCCATATCCTATAAGAACCCAGCAAATGGCTAGGTTCCCATACGAGTGTAGCTCACTGGGTAGAGCATCTGAATCAGAGGGTCATGGGTTCGGTTCCCATCAATGACTCAGATTTTCGGGGTAGTCCAACTTGAGTATAAACCAAATTGAATTCCTCATATTATTATTATTATTATAGTTATTATTTTTATTATGTTCGGAGGTATCTTTAATGAACACGAAGAGATGAAAAAACTGACTGCATTTCATGTTACCATATTAAACTGAAATATAATAAAGGAAACTACCGGTCCAATTTTATTTATACAAGTTCAAATTTTGACTTCGATCGAAGAGTGTATAGGTTAACCGTTTTACAACATAACAAAAGTTTATTTCGTTTCGTTATAAAAAATAACAGTTTGTTTCTTAAAAGGTGTAAATAGTGTTTAAATATAAGTGCTGTTTTATTTTTGATTTATCATATTGCAGGATCTTACAACCGGCAAGATGCCGTTTACCTGGTCCGATTCATCCATCATAGGGAGAGGATGTAAAGGTACAAGAGTTTATCGCGGACAACTCACAACCAGTGGAAAACAGGTGGCGATTAAGAAAATGTACAGCGGAGTATTTGATATGAAAGAGGCAGAGAAACTGAGAAAATGTCACCATCCCAACATTATTCGTTGTTTCAATACTCATAAAGGAGAGGAATTCTTTTATATCGCTCTAGAACTGTGTGAAAAAACACTGAAAGAGTGCATAGATGACGAAGAATTTACCTCACTTGATGTATCACGAAGAGAGTGTCTTACACAGGTGTCTAGCGGTGTTGTCTACCTTCATGAGAACAAAATCTGTCATCGAGATATCAAACCTGATAACATTCTCCTTACAATGAAGAATGATGAGTACACCCATCGACGTTTTGTTCTCGCAGATTTCAACTGTGCACGAGATGTACCGAGTGGCGGAACATTCTCCACGCAGCACAGCACTGTAGGCACAGCTGGATGGATGGCCCCCGAGGTGCATGAAGTTGGACAGCGGCGAACGTTGAAGATCGATGTTTTCTCACTTGGTTGTGTCTTTTACTACATCCTGACCAACAAGAAGCACCCTTTTGGAGATATTAACAATGGTGACAAATGTCAAGCTTCTATTAATATGAAAATGATTCGGCCATTTTGGGAAGATGATAATTTTGTGGAGCACGCATGCCTTTGTGACCTGATAAGCAGAATGGTAAATTCAAACCAGAAATGGCGACCAAATTCATCTGAAGTACACAGTCATCTCGTACTGAAACTTGCCGACGAGGTATGTATAGGTTTGTAACAACAACTGTCTCTGCTTTTTACTAGACTTTTTGGAAATATTTTGCTGTTTGCTTCACGTCAGTTTGTTTATCTCACACTGCAGTTTTTTTAAGTTAGTATACAATAAAATCAAGCGATTGCGAATATTGAAATTATTGCTGAACATTGATCTGGTTTAGACTTGGATTAAAGTTTAAAAAATGCAGTATTTTGGTACAACGCTTGTGAGGTCACCAGGTAATGACTCCGAAATAATCTTGCTCTAATTGCTTCAATGATTTCATAACCTGGACTCGCTTTCTTCTATTTTGTTCAAAATCGTCGAATAGATCTGGTTTCAGCTAGTATGCTACTTTTGAGCAACTTAAGAGCTGAAGTAACAAATCCTCATACTGATTTTGTCAATGCCTTTTGTTGTTTTTATCTTAATTTGCTGTGGGCATAATTCGTTTTTTTTTTGTATTCGGAAATTTGTATATATAGCAGTGGTTGGTTAGAGCTCGGCAAAGTTGGTTTTGTTTTTTGTTAAGGTATTCACGTTTCCCTTTTGCAAGAGCCTGGTCCAAACCCAAAAGTAAAAAAAAAACGAAGTAAAAATTAACAACAAACACTGAAAACAGAATTAGGGCAAGTTGCCATTTTTTCTTGTCATTTTTGCATCTCTAAGAGCACCGCTAAGTTCATCCTAAATGTCCCTTAATAGTGACGTTTGAGAGAGGTACTACAGGACCAATACTTTAAACTATTAAAAGTGGCTATACATACATGATAATTGTTAGGATATGTCACGTGACACGCGCTCTGCAGAACTAGAACAGAATAGACATATAGTTGGGGAGCCAACGGCTTCAAGTTCCTGTCAAAGGACGGTGATATTGTTATCGTTATTATAACATTATCATTATATCATTATTATTATTATTATTATTATTATTGTCACGATAGTTTCAGGAAAAACAACACGATAATCACAAGAAGACGAATATTTTTTCTTGATTCTTAACTCAACTTGATCAATCTCTGACTTTGCATTTCCAAACTTTTAACTGCTCGAAACATAAACATGAAAACATATAAATCTCAACAACGAACAGGGTTGAATTGGAAATTGAGTCCGCGTATGTTAAATTATGGTGACACCCACCACCGCAGATACCTGTAGTAAAGTGGTTTTACAGTTACAGCTAGTTAGTTTCAATTTAACTTGTTTCTATTCGGCTTATAAGTCTGTGTTACACCTAAAGGATCTGTACCGCAAAGTGAGCAGTATTCTCGACAACCTAACGCCACAGACGTTCCAGAGACAAGCGAGCCAAATCTTGGAGCTTGAAATTGACTCGCCGGAAAGATTGAAGGGAGTAGCTGACAGGATATTTGAAAAAGTAAGCCACTAAGAATTATTTCCTTTCTTCGGTTCTGTTCTCTTCTTTACTCTGCTATACCCTTTGTTGAATCGTCAAGATATGATTGATTTTACAGCTTTTGACGTACGTCTTCCGTGAGCATATCTCCAGTCAGACTTGGGAGGTAGATCAATAAAAAGCAATTGCATTATCCTCAGTTGAGCCTAATGTGACAAAGCTTCATACCATTGGCTTTTCAAGTCGATATTCTTGAGTATTCAACCAGCATCACAGTGTGCTCTCCGGCTGGCATGAGTCATATTAGGTCAAGCGCCAGGTTGTACCAGGGTTTCTTGGGTGTGGGCTGAACTTGACTGGGGGAGGAGTGATTTTCTTCGGATCAGTGGGCGGCCATGACTGCATTTCCTTTTCTCCTTATTGTCAATACTGGACACTATACCTTTGAACGCAATTGTTCCTAAGTTTTCATGCATCCTTGTGGCCTTCATGCGTCATCTCACTCGTTCTGGGGTAAAGCTATCCTGGTACCACGCAAAACAACCTGGTCCATAATTGGCAACTCATTTTCCCTATCCGTTGCATACACTTCTCTGCATCAAGGATCAAATTTCTCTCATTCAGTTACTGTATTAGCTCGAGAAGATGCTTGTCAGGCTGCTCTTTTTTTGTTGCAGTGTACTTTCAAATGATCTTCTAGGTTCTGGACTCCGTCAATATCTGAAACTGGCTTGGTTAATAATCTGCTGATACTTCGCTGTGGCTGAGCTGACTCTAAACTCAGTTGCTTATGTTAAAACAAACCGTCATGTGCTGCAAAAGTAGTGATGTCCCGTCAATTCTAGGGCCCTTGTCAAATGACTACGAAACTAGAGGAGATTTACCTCCCACTGACTTCCAGTACTGCCTCAAATTGACGTATGGCATCTAGTTTCTTTCCTTCATTGGTGTATACAATTCTTGTGGTGGCAGTTATTCTTTTCAGTCCCCATTCTCTGTGCTTGGAGCTCCTCCAATTCTTTCAATCCGGTCAAATCACTAGCTGATTGAACTACTAGTTAATCAAAACTTTTGTTGATACTCCATTACTACTACCAGTCACTGTGACAACCAATACAATTGCAAAAACATTGTTATGACAGTTATGACCGTCTTCGTTTTCCTCCCTTTTCCCACATAATTGTTTTCATTGAAGTGGATGTTTTTGCTGGGAGTCCTCCGTTTTTCTCCTTACGGCTCTTAAAACATACATTTTCCGATATCGCACGACGGTGAGCATATGTCCAGTCCATACTTGGTGGGTGCATTAGTAAAAACAATTGCAAAATCCCCAGGGAAGCACAGTGAGGTGAAATACACTATACTATTCTCGTCTCCCATCCTTGATTCGTTTTTCCTCTTTTCCGTTCCCTTTTATTTACATTTTGTCTCCTCTCCTCTCCTCTTTTCTACTCGACTCTTCTCGTCTTTTCACTTCTCATTTCTCCTCCATTTTTTGCCCCTTCTGTCTCTTTTCTAAGGTTCTCTTCTCTCAACTACGTTTCTGCTAGTCGATTTTTAAACATTTCATCCTGAATGGTTTGTTAATTTATTTTTAATTATTCTTGATCGTAGGCCATCTGCAAGCCCAGCTTCAGTGTTACCTGTGCAAACATGTGCAGCTGTCTTATGCCAGTAAGTAGAGGTCCTGTAAATATTCAGATGATAAATGCCACAGTTTTTTCAGGGGGAAGTGGATCGAGAGGGGAATCATATGTCAATGACGACTGAGGTCTGGTAATAATTCCTCAACACAATCAGTCACCGTTGAACCGATAAAAGATCATATATATATTATGAACAGGATCAAAGCAAACTCCGTTCCTGTGGCACGTTGTTCGAACAAGTTGTCCTTGAGCAGCCACGCAAAAATAAGCACCAATGCGCATGTCGTTTTGCATTAAAATATCGAGAATCACCTTCTAATAATCGTAAGCATTGATTTTGCAAAAAAAACCGAAAACTTTTGAAGTTATTACTTTTCGTTTGCAAAAATTTGATCAAAATCTGCTGTAAAATTTTCCTTATGTAAGATATTTCAAAACGCATGCTTAACTTTATGCAGTACTTGTGCATAAATCTAAATTTCACACAAAATGTAAACATTTATCATTATTTGCGAAACAATTAGAGATTTTCTGATTTTCATGACGTCACAGTGACGTCACCGTGTGACGTCACCAAACGGAGGAATTAGCTCACTAAAACGTTTCCAAAAGCGTTTCCGCATTTACTTTATTACTTGAACCATGAGCAAGCGTTGAACTTTCACAATTTTCTTTAGCAACGGGCACCAATAAATAGGTCCCTGTGCCCTTAATATTTTAAAACTTTATAATTTTTGTGCAAACATAAAACAACCCCAAAATAGGACCTGTTTGCATGCATGTTTTTGTTACTTATTTTCTCCCTGGTTATTAGTTTAAGCTATACTATTCTATTCTATTCTATACTTTACTGCACTGTACTGTACTATCTATTCCATACATATTATATTTTGGTAGACGGCTGACCACAGGAAGCCCAAGCTTGCAGTTTGTACTGATTTTGGGGGTTGCACGGTTTAAGAAACTTTATCTGGAAATTTCGGGATCAAGCAGATCTGAATATTACTATAAACTACGAAATAAATTTGACTTTCCTCTTGTTTGTCGTGTATTTGTGTGAAGCCATTTCGAGCTATACAAACTAATCTCGTCCCCAGATTCCTCGCGGGCGGAGAAAAATTCGAAGGGAGGAATCTGGCAAAACTCGATTTCGTCACGT
>JAOBYH010164758.1:0-10590 GCA_025403525.1 Umimayanthus kanabou
GCCATTTTTGCACTGTGAACTTTATCTGGGGGGTCAATTTTGAATTTTGGACTTGATTTACAAACTACCCGGCCCCCTCTCACACATAATAAACGACTGGCCCCTTAGAACATTACTCATTTACGCTTAATTAAAAATATAGATCAAATGGTGAATATAACTCACTTGATGCGTTGCAGAGTGCCCCATGCGGCTGCGGAGCAGGATAAATCATAGCCGTTTCGAAAACTGTACAACATGACTAAAATGTGAAAATAAATACTAAAAATTTAGAAGCTTAAAAGATGTCACGCCATACCGCTCTTCAAATATAATGTCAAAAGATAAGGTAAACTACAGTGTCCTTCATTTTCACTCTCATAATTATCACGCTTGTCAAAAGTACTTCGTTTTCAAGCATGTTAATTCATTTAAGCCGTTTGGATTTTGAGCTAGAGGATTTTGCGTTAGATCGAGGAATACAATAAAGTTTTTGACATTCATTTGTTATCTTCTGGTAGTTGCACTTTTTTGGGGGGATAAACGTATAGATAACAACGGGATTTATAAAATTTCGAAAGTAAAATGATGCTGAAACGTCGTAAATTCAAAATCGTGACATTTTGATGTCGTGATATTGAAGTGTTAAGGAAACACAGACATCTGAACAAGGAGCAAAATAGAATCCAAATAGAGTTGTCGCCTGAGCCAATATCCAACAAGAGTAGACCCCCTTCGAGAGCTGAGCTATTAAATATTTATACATATTGAACTATTATAAACTTTCTCCTTTTATAAGACGTCAAGAGCACATAATTTCAGGACAGAACAAAGAGTATTGTGAGAGAACAGGCGACAGTGAGTTAGATGTTGGGAACGGCCGGCCTTTGAATTTTGTTTTATACAAACACAGTTCTACAAAATATTACGAACAGTTTAAGGGACGTTTAAAGCTAAGAGCCTAAACAAAGTTGTGAATGTTCTGTTTCAGCACAATAAAATTACGTTCTTACTTAAGTAATAATAGTGAAAAAGACCATTGAGCCTGAAGAATGCAACAATTTAAGAACACTACTGATGAATATCTCTCAGGCTGAGACTAAAAAGGGGCGTTTCTTGGTGTATACCCAGGGCACCGCCATTAAATATCGTGAAATGGGAAGTGCATTTGATAAGTAGATGATACCAATGTATTATATTCAGGTACAAATATATGAACTCTGTAGTTAGATATTGGGGTAAAATAGAAACAACTCCAAGAAATATAATAAGAACTCTATTATTTTTAAGACATGTGAGGTTGAGACAGGAAAAAACGTGTATTGGAAATGCCAAATAGAGAGTAACGTGTTAAATGCAGGTTGTGAGGTGGGATGGGGCAAGGAAGGGGGGGGGCAGATAATGTTCAGTCAAGAAGATGCCTCTTTCAGGATATCGCACTGGCTGCATAGACAATACATTCCATTTTTAGACACGAGTTTCAAAAACAGTGGAAGAAAATGTCTTGAACTGGAACAAGAGCACGTTCAAGGCACTTCACCAGCTCTCTTCTTGCGCAGAACACTTGTTGTATTACGGAGCTGTTACAGCTGTTACATAACATTAAACAAAATACATTGAGCAAACAATGGTCACTTAGCCTTACTTTTTCAGATAATTAATCATCCACAGCATAGCTCCGCCTCTACTTCCCACCCACGCTCTTTTCCATTTGGTATCTGAAGTGTTTTCAATCGTGCATGGTCTTAAACAAAAGCAGTGTATTGGTGCACGAGGGCAAAGACAAGGGAATGACATAGATATGAACTGAGAAACAATATCCAGTATAGAAACTTAAGATAGTCTAAAGTAAGGGGTTGCGTTTTGTTTTAAAATATATCTCTGCAACTCCTTCCACGCGATTAGAAGCTACTGTAAACTACACCGCAGGATTCTCTCGGAAGTTCGTCAGATTTCCGTAATTCCGAGGGAGAAACCCACTAAAATATAATGTGTATTCAGGAAGGCTAGATTATAAGTAATTTGTGGGTGACATTAGTTAACTAAAATGTGTCCGACTGATTGCTTTTGCCTCCCATATATGAAGAGTGAGGGTCGCCACAGAAGCACGAAGACCAATCTATTCCTTAAGTTCAATGGTCAGACTTTCAGAATTTCACACATCAACGAGCAGAGACAATGAGCACTATATCAACGTACAACCCATACGTTCATGTATGCCACGCGAGCTTTGCTTGCCTCCTAGATCCAATCCTACAGATATAGAAACTATTTGAAATATACTGAGCAGCCAGATGATGGGGTTCTCAAGAACAAGCGGTGCATTTGTTCTCAAAACAATCAATGTAGACGAACGAAGTCAGACTAATATCCTTTGCCTTTGGTGGACATAATCCCGGATATTGAGTCACTTAATTGTGCTGTAGAAAACCATAACAACACAAAGAGAAAATTATCAATCTCTATTTGCGTTGCGGAAACACCAGATGAGGAAACAAAAACGATAATCTTCTATTACATAACATGCAAAGCTAACCGGCTAACATATTAAAGTGAATGAGGAAAGATGCTCGGAAAAGAAAACAATAGCCTTGTGTAATTTTGGGTGCAAAGATCACGCAACCCACAGCAAAGTTAGAACATAAACTCGCAGCAGATAGCAAGAGGCTTCTGGAAATTGAACAATTTTCACTTAGAGCTTATCGACTGATTTGTGTTTGAGATCATTGTCTGCGGAAAGAAAGTAGAAAGCACTGTTACGAGATCAATTCTAATGTTAACTGATAAGCAATAAGGGTGCCTTGTTTTAGTTGGTGTGAACAATATACAGCTTCAAGACAATTAAATTCATTTTATGCTTTAAATATTTAAAAATCATGGACTAACAAGGTCAAAAATACTGACAGTAAAGTTGGAGATTTAATAAGTATTTATCTATTTTCTAACGTTTTAGAATTTTTGTCAACTGGTTTGTTTAAATGTGCTTAAAAAGTCTCAGTTCCATTTAACCTATTTTAGCTATTTTTGATCGAGAAAAGCTTATTTCAGATTTGCGTTTGGAAATTGGGACTGATTCCTGCAAGACGTCGGACACATTGGTTATTATGGCTGACGAGAAGACGTATCGCATTTCTCTGTTCTCGAAACACAAAAATCCTTAAATATCACACAGGCAAGGATCTTTTTAGGCAGAATTCGCGTCAGCATTCCCACACTTTGTAAATCGTTTGGACGAAATTCAGTACTACTTTATTGGTGGCTCCGGACGGTCCTTCAGTCCACAACCAAAAATGAATATATATGGTGACGTCATCAGTCTTTTCAAAATGTCGTCGGATGAAGGCACACCAGAGATTTTCACTTCTGAGCTCTTATGTTGGTTTTGAAATGCTCTTTCCCACAGGACTTCGCGCACATAGTCTTCTCAACAGCGAAAACAAACGAAGTTTATAGCATGGCTAGCGAGTTTTTTGGGCCACTTCTGCGGTTTCGGGTCCGGAAAATGTCAAAACGTCTGATTGCATATGAACCGAGTTCACCAATTTTTAACATACAAAACTAGCCAAATCAGTGAATCCTTTGTTAAATGCTGAAGTTTGTCTAAATTTATCAGTACACTGTTGTGTTCCACCATATGTCCAACGAATGTTTTTTAACTCGTTTGACAAATTGAGCCTGGGCTTTCGCGATTGGGCCATTGTTTGGTTTTGTCTAAACCAATCAGATTACAGGAAATTATATGGCCAGTTCTGGAACGTTGTGGCCCGGACTGTATTTGGGGACTTCGCAAGTGTAAATGCGCGACTTTTGTCAAATGATATCCATAGCTGTAAAAAGAAATTTGCCTTGAAATGACAAAAACATTGCCAAACTTTCCTGTCATACGCGTACGGTGTATCCTGAATTAATAACAAAATTCCATTTTTTGCCATAATTTGACTCAGAATAAGTTTTACTTGGCTCCAAAGTGTAAGCGTGGCCAGGTCCATAGCTACATACAGATAGGACAGTAGGTTCTAAAGTGTAAAATATAGCATGGTATAATCCTTCAAAGGACCCATATCTTTCTATTTAATGGGATATTTGGGACAATTCGTTCCTGTATCCACAATGTACTCACTTGCTATTGCAGTTGAAGTTTCCAATCTCATAATTGCTGTAAACTTGTTTGTTTCGTAGTTAAAGTTAATTGTGATGGCATTTCATAGCAACTGTGATGTGTAACATAATTTAACACTGACTTGAGTTCCATTAACCCTAGAAGCCTTGAAGAAAAAAAAGTTACACGAACACTTGAGGCCGGGGGGGTCAATCGGACCCCCGTCTACTTTCGACACAATTCATCCGATTGGCATGATATTTGGTACATATAATAAGCTTCCTTTGTACTTTCAATTAAGTGAAACCACGTGGCGTTCAATTGGTTTCCATGGCAACCAGAGTTACATAAATGACGTCACAATCCATCTTCGATTTTCAAATTTTCAGATTTTATTCAAATTTGAATTATAGTACTTCAAAAGGACAAGAAAACAGCATTTAACAATTGAAATCTACAAAACAGTTCGAATCCATTGCAAAGTTGTCGGTATTTAGTCATTTTTTAGCGAAAAGCTGAAATTTCGCAGTCAACACACAAATTGCGTGACTTATTATGATGACGTCATCAGCTGTGACGTCACCTAATTAGTGTCAAAAGATGTGTTAATGAACAAAGAACAGTTGTACGAAAGCTTTTGACAATTGGTCAAGGAGCAAACATTTAAAGCCAAAAAAATCGAGGGGGGGAGTCAATTTGACCCCCCTCGAGGCTTCTAGGGTTAAAAGAAATCCTTATTTAAAACAAAAAAAAAAGTTAATAAGTGATATGCAATGCCTCGTCTTCCCTTGTTTTGCATTTGAATTCATTACATTGCATTTCATTGCAAGGAATAATTAGTGTTCCCTAATTTTCTTATAGCATCTGATGATGCAATGCACCCCACTGAAGCAAGTCAGGTTTCTCTATACTCTGTTGATCCAAACAGTCTGATTTTCTTGTCACCCCCAAATCTTGCCCTCGTCAATCCATCTGACTGTGTTGATATGGATTGTGATGGTGCTAAACACGTAATAATCCGAGATATTGATGGCACGCTCACTGGCAAGTCTGGCAACAGTATCATAGCCAATGCTGAGTATCAGTGGAATGGAGATCCAAGACACGGAATTGGTGAGTAGAAAATGGGGCGAGGGCCAGATAGGTATGGCAGTGCGGGATGGGACATAATGGGTGGATACTGGCTCATATACAAGCAGGATCTGCATACACTTGGTGAACTGCCTGGCCACCAGCGAAATAATGGTCCAAACATTGGAGTGGAGCAGGGAAGGGGTTAGGAAATGGGTCTAGTGGAACGTGATGGATCGCTATAAGGGTACGATGGGAGGTAGGATGCCTGCACCTATATAGCCTTTTCTAAAACTACATCATAACTCACGAGGACTGAGCACCTGTGGAATAATAATCCAAGGCGAGAGATTCGTAATTTCAACTAAGCAGGAGGGGTTGGGGTGTTATTGTCTTGGCGGAATAACAGCGGTAACTGGTATGTTTTTGGGAAACAGATGATAAGACGAGTTCAGAGATGTATAATAAGAGACGCAGATGAAAAAAAAAAATGGAACTAAAACGGCGAAACATAATTTAATACATTTTGAAAAAGCATGACAGAACAGCAACAAGTATAACGTGCAACTGTTAGTGTTATAGTTAATTATAGTCCTAATCCTAGTTAAAAATATTAACGTTTGTGTTAATCATATTTGCGTGTACATATATTAAAGATATTCGGACAGAGTTTAGTGCTAGTCATAGTCCTGATGTTATTGTTAATCGTTTTTATAGTCCTACTTGTACCCTACGTCTAGTCACGATCACAGTTATACTCTTTAAGTTAATATCATCCTACTAAACATTACAGATATCTGTAACGTTACACTCGAAATAATTAGTAATATTTTCCCCTATTTCCTCATTTCACAATTGCAATGTCAAAAATTCCGCTTAGTGTTTACATAGTTGTGTTGTTTCTGTTTTTTCTTTTAAAACTGAGAGATCTTCAGTAGTGTTGTTTACAAACTTTTTGTAATAAAAATAACCTTTTTTGTTGTAATTATTCATTTTTTTCATTTTGCCATGCAATTTATGGCTTTCAATTTTTCTGTTACTATTATCAAGTTGTGTCTTTTCTAATGTCTGACAGAAGGAACAAATTCGGGAGTTGATAAGATTCAGAGTTTTTGATAATAACAGCAGTTGATTTGTTACTGGGTAAATTATATACTTAACAACAGCAGTACATGTAACGTACTGTTGAAGTAGCAGCAAATTGAAACATCATCAACAAAGATAAGAGCTAGCGAAGTAAGATATCACAGACTTGTCTTTAGTAGACTGTTAAAAAATGATCTAATTGAGGCGTGATTAGAAAGAATAACTCTTGTCCGAACTGGCTCCATTAGGTGATTACCGTATTCCCAAGGTCATGTTGACGGCACCCGACGGCTCCAAGTTAAACGCGTCTGTAGTAGCGCCGCATCACGGGATTGTTCGAGGAAGTCCAAAGGAGACAATTTGTTCCTGGAACTCACACTGGAATGCGTACAAGTGCCACACTTTAGGTTCAGCATTACTTTGTTGTTGATACATGTTTATTGTAGAAAAAAAGTATTTGTAAGACTTCACAGGCACGTCCAGGCACACGAATTGAGCTTTGAGTCAGTGATACATGTACGTCGTGTTGATTAACATATTCCACTACATTTCTGCTTATAAGCCTCTATAATCAAGGGAAGGAATGCAACCATGGGGGAGGGGGCTTGTAACAGGCGAGAGTTTGTAATCGTGTGAGGGCTTATACTTGGCAAGAGTTTTTAGTCGGGAGAGGGTTTATAACAGAAGATGGCTTATAATTGCATGGGGAAAGGGCTTTAACTAGCGAAGGTTATAAATTGGGGAAGGGCTTATCGACGAGGCTTTATAATTGCGGGATGGCTTTAAACCGGCGAGGATTTATAATCGTGGGAGGGCTTATAACTGGCGAGAGCTTGTAATCGGGGAAAGGATTGCAATTAGGATATGGGGAGGACCCATACCTAATATATACCAGAATAAAGTTTAAGTTTCAAAACAAGCTAAAAACGTGTTAAATTATATTCTTTTTGCCATTTGCAGAGTACATGATGTTTGTTATCGAGAGCCTGGACGCAGACACGGAAACTCGCCGAGTGAGTCCCGTGGCGTTATCAGCCGATGGGTACACAGACCTGCTGAATGGACCCCAGGATCAGGGCTGGTGCTTTGGCTACACCTGCCAGGAACGAATATCGACCTTCTACTCCGTGATAGCCGCTGGAAAGAATTACTCGCTCTACTTCACTGGTCAGTTTCACTACATTCTGCCTTATGGGATGTGTTCCACTGACCATATTCCGGAACAGTGGCATGAAAACTGTGATCTTTGCCCATAGTCGAAATGTGTAATAATAACTATTGTTATTATTATTATTATTATTATTATTATTATTTTCACTATTATTATTATTAATATGCATTGATTTTGAAATGATGACAAGTGTACCGCCGTTGTGTAAAGCAAACAATCATAAACAGAAAGAGAATCCCTTCGATCGATTGAAAATCACTTAATTAACTATGAATTAATCCCAATTAAAAATCACAATTTTAAAAAACTAAATCATGTGCTTCACACGCGTAGGCATCAACGCAACGTATTTAAAGTTGTTTTGTCGCTCTCCAACTGATCTGGCCGCTAAATCTGTCTTTCCTATCCCCCTTTTCTGCCAGTTTATCGTTTTAAAAAGTGTATCTATACAACTGTATATATTGAAAGCCAAGTCTTTAAACATTTCAACCGATGAACTATAATATTTAGGCTGGACGTTGGCACTCTACATCAGTCTGATAACCTACATGTATACCTTAGTCGCGATTTATTGGGCGATGTAGTATTGTAGAATAAATTATAATCCTCTCGTTTTTGCATACGTATAAATGCAAACGTAGCTATTACAACTTCACCATTCCCAAGAGGATTAATTCATTACCGATTTTAACTGGCTAATGTCACGCCACTACAAAAAATATCTATCTATCTATATATTATGCAGTGAAAATAAGTAAGTTATCTACTAGCTCAAAATATCTTTGGTGGTATTTCTTTTTTGCCAGGCAAAAATCCCGAGAATTTGCGCCTTCGCATCTTGAACACCAACGCGTCACAAGTAATTCGAGTAGCCATTTGGTACGCAACCCCGCAAAGGCTGGACATCTACCGCAAGGGAACGTACATTTATCCGAAAAACGCAAAGATTGCGGGGAATTCCTTCACGCTGGAGCGCAAAAATCCAAACCTCGCTGATGACCAGTTTGAACCACAATTGAGCGATATAAGTGGGGCAAATTACTTTGATCGTTCGACACAGATTTTATATGTAGTGGTGAGGGGAAGGAACCCGGTTGATATTAGAACAATGCCTGTCATACGAGTTCTAATGGGTGAGCCAATACATAATCATAATTGTATAATCTAATTAATGCCTGCCAAAGCAGGCCTTTAATCTCCTATTGTTTTGCTTTTTTAGCCATAAAACCTGGTTAACACTTGTAAAATATGCATAGGCACAAGTATACGAAAGGCAGATAACAAAGGAAAGGACAAAAGAATGCCAAGTTTGCAATGCGATAGACCAAGAGCACATTAGCGATCCTTTGTCTTTTCGTTCGTTATTTAGATTCCGTATGCTTGTGCGTGCTTATGCTTGCTTCACGAGTTTGAACCAGGCTTAACGGCTATCATAATACTGTTATGTTAAAACGATATTTTATTACTCATTCTAGAACGCTTAAAAACTATTCGTACCAAATTACCGTTTTGAGATTAATTGATTTTGGAAAGCAAGGCTGAGGTCAAAGCATGGGCTCTGCTGATCTCCACCATATATTTGTCAGTGGTCACCCTTGACTAACTACTATAGCCTTGGTAAAATTCATTTCTCAACTGCTTTAATTACGTACAGCTTAGATACCAGGTTTGGTAATGTTGAGGCCATGGATTATGGGTGCACTTTAACAAGTAGTATCTCCTGATTTGATTAAACAACAGAAATAGAATTTTGCCCCAGCAAAGAACACCTCTTGGTCATAAAAACAAAACACAAAAACACCCAATCGCATGGACACTATACCTCTGAAAGGAAACAAAGACAAACTTTCCACATATGCAGAAACTGCACATTTTGAAGGAAGTGGTTCTCAAGAATTCAATGAGATTCAGTAACCTACGTTAAATAGGAGAATGATTTAAAGCAGAGTTGAAATAAGTCTATTATTTTTGATTTATCGGTCATAGTCTCATATTTTACATTTTCAGCTTATAACAAAAATGACTGCTTTTTACGTTTTGGCAGACCTGTCATTCAATACAAATTCAATTGCAGCAAATTTCCTCTAGGTAAATACTTCTAAGCGTCATCTTGTTTGTGAAAATTATCAAATGGGTATCACTCAACTCAGCAGAAAATCTTTCCTTTCTAAAACAAATGACTTCTTCCAACTAAGGACTTATATTTAATTTAATTTAAGAGCTGCTACAGAAAGCTTCAAGGAAACAGCTACAGATGGTCTCTTTAAAACTATAGTTTTTGAAGCAGACAAAATAAGAACGCGTAAGAACGTCTGTCCTAAATGCCGCCGCATTAATGTTGAACGAATGTGTTCTTGTTAGTTGGGTTATTAATTTTAATTAGTTTTGTTGCTATTACAAAAAAAAAAGGTTTTATTTATACTTCGTTATTTTAATTGTGAGATTGGTTAAAGTTGGCTAGATAGTTCTACCCGCTTTGGGGACTTAGCAAATAAAAAATATATAAATAAAAACTAAAATACATATAACTTTCATTGTAGTAGATATAATCCCACAAACAGTTTATCTCGCATTGCTACCTTCGCAAACAGGTGTAACGGAACACCAGCCCATACTTACTTATACCAGATATTCAGTTTATAATATACTTAATGATTATAAGCTGCTTATATATCTCTTTTTCTATTTTCCTGTGATTGAAGGTGCGAAGCCCGTTTCTGTTGATGAATTCTTCGAAACAAATTTGGTAGGCAACTTAGCTGCGCTCCTTGGCATTACCAAATCTCAGATCAGGGTGGTTCAAATTGTCAACATGCAGGGCGGCCAATCAAAAAGGCGCCGTAGAGAGGAGAGAGAAGATGACATGGTTATCACCTTGGAGATCGCCGATCCACCGTCTTTACAAATTCCTTATTCACCTGAACAAGAGTTTAACGCCGACGCTAACATTAGGTAAAATATAGCCCTCTTCACTGCTTGTGTTATTGTCTTCATGTGTCCTTGACAATGTGCTGCGTGTACAATTGGCATTCTCTCTCAGGATGGGGAAGGGAGAGGGGGGAGAGGGTTTATTATGCCACAAAAAGTATTAACTGACACAAAATATAATAGTGATTCAATACGTAATGGCTTTTGTGGTAAAATGTATTGGTAAAAGCAAAATGTAATAACTCCTAAATGAATT